>PVKM010037961.1:0-14322 GCA_004027735.1 Carollia perspicillata | reverse complement strand
TAAGAGAAACTAAATAAAATTAGCGTTTATCTTGAACCATGTTGGGCTTACCCTCTGTGTATGGAGCACTACAGTAGGTAGGGCCTGCTTGCATTACTTCAAGTCAAAGGGGACCGCAGAGGGTACGCCTTGGTGCAAATGCTTATGAAAACAAAAATGTGGGGGGATGATACAGACTGCCTCATGGAAGGATTTTATTTTGTAGCATAATCAAGATATTAACCATGGCCCTGGCTGGTGTAGCTCAGTGGATTGAGCCCGGGCCTGGGAAACAAAGGGTCTCGGTTCGATTCCCAGTCAGGGCACATGCCTGGGTTGCAGGCCAGTTCCCAGCAGGGGACACAAGAGAGGTAACCATACATTGATGTTTCTCTCCCTCTCTCCCTCTCTCCTTCCCTTCCCCTCTAAAGATAAATAAATAAAATCTTTAAAAAAATACTGTAACTTGTTTTAAAAAAAAAGATAGTAACTATGGCCTGCAAACAACCAATAACCAGATTTTAACTCTTTAGTGGTCTACAAAAAGCTTTTCTATATCATTCCATGACAGGCTTAAAAAGTAGGCAAAATTTTCTATTTTACAGCTCCAATTCTTCTGTGACCATGTCACTCCGAGCCTTTGTAAACAGGGCTCCTTCTGACCTGAAAGTGCCCCCTTTTTCCTTCCCTTATTTCTAGTTAACTCCCTCTGATCCTCCAGAAATCATTTGTTAGGAAGTGTTCCCTCTTGCATCAACCTCTCTGATGTCCTGTGCTCTTTGTTGCCATAGCTCTCCGAAATTCTGTCTATGAGAGTACTCATCACGGGTGATATCAATTGGCTATTTATATACAGTGGCAAATAACTGGTGTTTTGCCTGTTTCTATGAGGGTCCCTTTATCCTGCTCACATGCAGCTTGTTAGGCTTTGGTTACTCACAGAATAAGGTCTTTGGGCTGTGCAGCCCCTTTGCTCTCAGAGGCAGAGTTTTGGGAATGCTTGGGACTTTCTGTCCTACCCAGCGGCCCCCAGCCAATGACTGATGAGTGTGGAAGAATAATTTACACTCCAGTTTCTTTGCGGGATCAGCTGAGGCTAATCTCCTAAAATCACACCTTTGCCTGCCTTCTTCCCTTTCCTCTCATACTTTCTTGATATTGAGCAAGCTTCTCCTGAGAGTACTTCCTTAACGAATCACTTGCACCTGAATCTTCATCTCAAACTCTGCTTCTAAAGAACCAGACCAAAGACATGATTCTTTTGCCTTTAATAAATCATAAGCTATTATATAGCAAGGCCTGTTCTTGATCTTGGTGTCCCCAGTCCAAAGCACTGAGCCTGAAACATAATAATAACTTAAAAAATCTCTTTTGCTCAAGTGGATTCCTAGCACTATAATTCTGCTGATAATAAAAATGTACATCGGATAAAATCGCACTCCGCCAGACACACACCATATACAGCAATGAGTTTCAGTTAAGTGATATATTGCTATTTTAGCACATTTTCTTCAAATGACAGTTGACTCTATATTCACCTGCTTTCCATTTGAAATATACACAAAAGGATTTTTGTTTAAATTCTACAGCTTTTAATGAATTCACATTAATCGATTGAAATGTTTTCCCGTTACACTTAGCAGCATAGAATTATATTTTGAGCATGGGTTGTTGGAATTAAAGAAAACATCAAGCGATACCTTCCTAGTGTCAACTTTTAAATTGCTATTGAACTAACAATTAGCAGGACAAAAGTAAACATTGATAAATGGTAAAAGTAAATTTATAAAGATAAATTCAAGAGAACTGGCAATATTAGAGAAAATAACACAAAAATGAAAATAGAACAATAGGGGATGTGAGTTATGAATTAGTTTATCATAAAACCACCCAAGTTTTAGAATAGACTTAGGCTACTAAATAAATCCGCAGTACAATATAGCTGATATGAAAATCACAAACACTGTGCTGAATAAGTTCAAATATGATTGAAATGTAAATACTTAACTTCATTTTTATCATAACCTAAATTTTGAAGAATTACAATATTTTGTATAAGCCATAGAAAAAAGTAAAAAATATTCTTCCAATTTCTCCACAAGGCAGATGGAAAGGGACTCATTCAGCTGCCTCCTCACTGGCCACTCCTGCTGAGCCCCCACTGGCCGTTCCTACTCACCTCCCTGACCGCAGAATGGCTGTGTCTTAACCTTGTGGCTCTTTTCTATCTACACCCACTTCTTCAGTCACCCCTCTAGTACTCAAAACACATTTGCATGATGATAACCTGTAAGACAGTACTTGTGTTCAGGTGTTTTCCCTGAATGCCAGTCAGCTGGCAATAGCATCTACCCTCCATTTCCAATGTAATATCCAGAATAAACTCTTACTCTCAGTCCTTCCCATTGTAGTTAATGTCAATGCCATCCTTCCAGTCATTCAGACCGAAAACTATGCCATTACCTTGAAAAGAGAATGTCAGTAAAAATGCAAAATCGTATTATCAATCCTAATTCCAAAAAACTCCTCATCAGATCTATGATGAAGTGTAACATTTGTACTATAATTGGAGAAGTAGTGGCATAGTCATTTACTGGATTTTCATGTTTTGTCAGAGATTCTCAAGACTCATGACAATGAGAACATAAATTAGATAAAATCTACTCCACAAGGCAGCCAGAGCAAACAGCACTGAGTCCGAGGACTCTCAGAGGACTTACGAGATGCATTACGTAGTCGTATTCATGGTAGGAAATATCACAGTGAAAGGATACAAAGCAAAATTAACAAAGGGAAGGGTGGATGAGGTGAAGTTCAAAGGAAAACAGGTATAAGCTTCCAAGAGTTCCCTCCCCATGGAGTCCAAAAGAGGCACTTAATTCCCTTTGCATTAACTTATAACATGTGTGAAATGCCTACCAGGGAAGCTCATTAGAGACTCAGCTCTACTGGGAGCTGGTCACACAGACACCTGCTGCCCAGTAGATAGTGAAGAGCGAGACCCTTCATGAAATCCAGATTCTCAGATGCCAGCCTATGAAGGGCCAACCTTGCAAGCAGGACTTTCTAAGCCTAGTATCTTCAGGCCTGCTGAGTTAACTTTTTCTGCACATATATATACCTTATAGCAGAACTGTTTTGTGGTCATTTTAAAGAAGCTCCTTAAAAGAGAAGAGCATGGATGCATTTATCTTTTTCCCATTTCTTCCTTGCTGCTTGAAATGCAAATGTGATAACTGGGCCTCGAGCATCCATCTTAGACTGTGGGCCAACCTCAAGGTAAAAGTTTTATGCTAAGGAGGGTCCTTCATGGCATGAAGACATTATACCATCTCAGAATTCTTGATATCTAAATTTACTTTCTAGACAGAATTTATGCTTATTTTATTTCATCTGTAATCATTTCTGCATTCAGTATTTAGCAGGCAAACACTATTTGTCATGAAAAAATCAAATTATGCAAAATATAAGATACCCATTTATAATATTGGAAGACACTATAAATAAAAGATCCAGTTTTTCCAAATGCAAAGTAATTCAAGTAATACCCTTGAAGAAAGAACTAACACTAGATGTGCAATATTTAAAACATTTAAAAGATTTAAGTGCCACCTCATGAGAGAAAGAATAAACTATTATTTTAAAAAGAAAGTAATCTTCCCTGGCTGGTGTGGCTCGGTGGGTTGAGCACCAGCCTGCGAATGAAGGGTCACAGGTTCAATTCCCAGTCAGAGCACACGCTGGGTTGCTGGCCAGGTCCCTGGTGGGAGGTACATGAGAGGCAACCACATACTGATGTTTCTCTCCCTCTCTTTCTCCCCCGCTTCCCCTCTCTCTAAAAATACATAAATAAATAAAAATCCTAAAAACAAACAAACACAGGACAGCTTGTTTAAAAAAAGAAAGAAATCTTACCCTCCACAACTTAATCATCAATATGTTCGTTGTTTTTTTTTTTTTTTTTTTACGAAGGAGGAGGTGTTGTAATGGCATACACTATATTCTAAACACTTTTATTTGTAATTTGAGTAAATTAAATGCAGGAGGGTAGTCAAATTTCACTATAATGTTTCTTCCATCACTCTAAAAGTTTTCCCTGAGTTAAATTTTGCACTTTTGTACTTAAAAATCAATATTTATTTCTGAGTTCTCTATTTTGTTCCATTGGTCTCTGTGTCTGTTCTTATGCCAGTACCAGACTGTTTTGATTACAGTGGCCTTGTAGTATAGGTTGATATCAGGTATAGTGATCCTTCCTACTTTGTTCTTCTTTCTCAGATTGCTGGGGCTGTTTGGGGTGTTTTTTAGTTCCATATAAATTTTTGAAATATTCGTTCTAGATCTGTGATATGTGCCATTGGTATTTTAATAGGAATTGCACTAAATCTATAGATTGCTTTGGGTAATATAGACATTTTAATGATGTTAGTTCTCCAATGCATAAACACAGTATTCGCTTCCATTTTTTTTTGTATCTTCCTTAATTTCTCTCTTCAGTGTTCTATAGTTTTCCCAGTACATGTCTTTTATCTCTTTGGTTAAATTTACTCCCAAGTACTGTATGTTTCTTGTTGCTGTAGTAAATGGGATTTTTCCCCAGATTCTATTTTTGATATTTTATTGTTAGTGTACAAAAATGCCATCGATTTCTGAATATGAATTTGTACCCCAATATTTTGCCAAACTCACTTATTAGGTCAAGTAGTTTTTTGTCTCATGGTCAATTAGTATTTGACAAAGGGGGCATGTACATACAATGGAGTAAAGATAGACTCTTCAGTAAATGATGTGGGGAGAACTGGACTGGTATGTACAAAAAAATGAAAGTAGACCACCAACTTACACCATACACCAGAATAAACTCAAAATGGATAAAAGGCTTAAATATAAGTAGTGACACCATCAAAGTCATAGAGGAAAAATAGGTAGAGAAATTACATATATCCCACACAACAATATTTTTGCCGCTATATCTCCTAGGGCAAAGGACATAAAGAAAAACATAAACAAACGGGATACATCAAATTAAAAAGCTTCTGCACAACTAAGGAAACCATCATCAAAATGAAAAGGGAACCGATCATATGGGAAAACACATTTGCCGATGGTACATCAGACAAAGGTTTGATCTCCAAAATGTATAAAGAACTCATATGAGTCAACACCAGTAAGACAAGCAATACAGTTTAAAAATGGGCAAAGGACTTATGAGGAATCTAATGAACAAAATAGACTAGTGAAAGAAATAGGAACACAGGCATGGAAACATGGAACAGACTGAAAGTGACCAGAGGGGAAGGGGTGGGGGGTAATGGTGGAAAGAAGGGAGGTGACCACACAAAGACCATGTAGGAATGATTCACAGACATGGACAACACTGTGGGAACTGACTGTGGGAGCGGGGCTTTGGGATGGGCAGAGGAGGGCAAAGGGGGAAAAATTGGGACGACACTGATCCAACGACAATTAAAAATGATTTAAAAAGTCATTGCTTATTTTATCACTAACTTCACATTTAAGGGTCTTTTGGGGGGTTGCTACTGAACAGTTCTCTGTCTTCTTCCTTTTGTGTTTCTTATGGAAAATTTTCATCATCATCCTCAGTCACATTGAAAGCGAAGCAGTGATCTAGAATAACTTTTATAATAAATACAATATAAATGAACAGTTATTGCAGACACTGCAGAGTATTAGGAATGTGATAAACAATAAATTGTTCTATTCGACTCACTCCAAGACAGCACTCTACCATAGTAGTATGTAAATTTATTTGTAAGACAACCACATGAACTTTTACCATGTAAGATATTAAAACAACACTGGCACCCTCATAACAAATGTGTCTTTTGGCATTAGGATTGACAGAGGTGTTTGTAATTATGGTATTCTAGTGTTCTCTAAACAGATAAATTTAGCCAGATTGTGCCAAACAAATAATTCAGTCCTATTTTATTTTGTGTTTTCTAATAACTCAGCTCATTAAAAAAGAGAGCCCCATCCTTAAGCGAGGGATGTGGGAATGGAGATTTAGTTAATAATCAGTCACATTCACATGATGGAGTCTTGTGGAAATTCCTAAACTGTGGAATCTGGGTGGTGTCCAAGCTGGTGAACATATCTGCATGCTGAGAGAGGGTGGGATACCCCAAACTCTGCAGGGACAGGTTTCTGCATGCAGGGCCCTCTGGACCTGCCCCTGCACATTTTTATCTGGTTACTTATGTATATCCTTCCTAATACACCAGGAAACGCAGGTCAACTGTAGAATGGGACAATCTCAGAAGGGCAAGCATGATGGAAGCATGAAGGGACTGTGTATTTCAAGTGCAGGCACCCAACAAGAACATCCTTTATCAACCCAAACAAAGCAAACTTTGGAGGAGACTCTTATTGCAATTAAGAACAACTATGTGCTAGCAGATGGACGAAAGGAAAATGAAAAAGACCAAATTGTTACGATTGGGAATAAACCGGTGGAAACTATGGGTGTTGAGTCTGTTATGAAACAGCAAAGTGTAAAACTGAGATCTCCCTCTGCTCATTATCTCCAAACAGAACATTTCGACAGGAAGGTTTCAGTCCTTAGCCGACCAGGAATTACATGGGCCTACATGCCCGGATGTGCCACTGGGTGGCCAGTGCTGGAGCTGCCCCTTGAGTCTAACAATACCTCCATTTCAGAAAGGCCAGCTGACGTTCCACATACTGTCAACTTGTGAGACCTTTCCTCTAGTCAATTAATTGATGAAAATCAGCTGTTTCTTAATGCATATCTGCCCTGATTGGAACCACTAATCTTTTCTGACATTGGAATTTCTTCTCTACATTTCTCAGATGCTGGAATTGGGTGCAAGACATCGATGTTTTCTTTCTTGCAGTACCTTGTAGTCAATGACAGTCAAATATCTCAGTGGCCATTTTTCAAGGAGCTGGATAAGTGACACAGTCCACATGCTTTGTCCTGCCTAAGAAAGCCCTGAGTCGAGGAAGCAGAGTGGAGGCGACACCCAGTTCAATATGGCCAAGATAGGTCAGCTGCAGACCCGGAACAAATGTAAGATTCTCCTGGAGAGAGGCATAGAGCCAAGCTGGACTCGAAAAAGCATTAGGAAATGAATGAAAAATGGTGGGTAGGCATCAGACTCCTGACCAAAACAGGCCAAATGGGGAGTGGCTGGCAGCCCCTCCCAGACAGCAGTCACGCTGGCTCCACTGGGTGCCCCGGAATGGGGACCTCAAACCACAGCAACCATTTTGCTCAGAAAGCAGCCATTAACACCAAAGATAAAACATCCTCATCATCTCGGTCCGAGAGGCCTAAGGCCCTGGAGAAACAACTACCACACTCCATGGCTTCCTAGGTGAGAGGATTGCTGTCCCGTCCTCTCAAAGTTCCTGTGTCAGCTGTCCTGTGTAAGACCCAAAATGTGGGGTAGAGAGACTGAACTAGAAAATGACCAGCAGTCATTAGTTTTCTTCTGTGGAAACTGGAAATTGTCCATTCGTGCAATGGTGACAGCCAGCTAATAAAACTCAGAGACTAGATTGTTTATCTTGACTGGGAGTCACTGGAAATGATTTATTGGAACAATGCTACTCTCAAAAATTTTTATGAGGTTTTATAATTTGTCCAAAGTATAGAAAAGATTGTATGTTTCATTAGGAAGACATCATTTCTATGCTTGTATATAATAGCAATAATAAAGGCATTGTACATACCTAAAAATATAAATTAAAATAAGATATCAAAAAGTTACAGCAAATTGGCCTAAGACAGTATTTAAGAATGAGTTATCAGCCCCTTTGTATTTTTATGGGCACCTGTACCTGGAAAGGGAAATTCACATTTCCAATTTCTATGTGTATATTTTCAATCTTATGGAAAAAAGTTTACCTCACACTTTGCCCCTAAAATATTTGAGCAACTATTGAAAAAAATAAGAATGATAACACATTTAATGCACATCTTGCAACACTCAGAGGTGCAAATGACCTGTGCTCAGAGTTGTCAAATTGGACTTACACTCAATTCAACATACAGGTGATTGAAAGCTATCAATGAGAAGACATAAAAAACTAAACACCATAAATAACATACATGAAAATAGACTATTATATAGTTTTTCTTTTTTGGGGCATCTCTCATACTCATTCAACCCATGGGATCAGACCTACACCCAAGCATGTGCCCCAGTGGGAATCAAACCTGCTACCTTTTGTTTTGGGGGACAGTGCTCCAACCCAGTGAGCCACACCAGCCAGGGTGAAAGAAGACCATTTTCAGTTCCTTTTTTAAAAATCCTCACCTGAGGATGTTTTTTTCATTACACTCAGAGAGAGAAGAAGGAGGAAAGAGATAGAGAGATAGAGATAGAGATGATGGAGACAGAGGTAGAGATAGGGACAGAGATAGAGTCAGAGATGGAGATAGAGATGGAGGGGGAGGAGAGAGAGAAACATTGGTTGCTTGCCTTCTCAGATGCTCACCAACTAGGGGTCGAATCCACAACCTGTGTATGTGCCCTGACTGGAATTGAACCTGGGACCCTTTGGTCTACAGGATGACACTGCAACCAACTGAGCCACACCAGGGAGGGAGAACCATTTTAAATGTCAAGCATGTGGTCCAATTTCAGGACCCATCAATGAGGGAGGACATTAACAGTATGCTAATATTGTACATATTTGACACATTATTTATCACTCGATTAGTGCCTGGATTAAATATTGCAAGACTTTATATTTAACTTGTTTCATTTTTGAATGATGTTTAGAAAGGAGAAACATGGCAAACTAATATTGTGTTGCATTCTGTACTAGGCACAAGTAAATACCATTATCCCCAATTTACAGATGACTAAACTGAGATTCAGAAAGGCTAATGACTTTCCCAAAACCATACAATTAGTAAATAGTAGTTCCAGGATTTTAACAAGCACCTGGAGTTCTCCTAAAAGTGGCCAATATTTATTAATAGCTTCCCCTGGCAAATGCTTTGTTAAGATATCTCATTTAATTCTCATAAAAGCCATGTCAATTAGATTCTGTATCTCCATTTTACAAATGAGAAACTAATGCTAAGACAGTGAAATGATTTTCCCACAACCGGTATAGAGAGGAACTGGAATCGAGGTCTCCCTCTATCTGCAGTAACAGTATTTTCTTAGTCCCACTCAGGGTTTGAACAGGAATGGACTCCGTTGGCTTTAATTCCAGTTAGTTCAAAGAACATTTCTCCAGGATCAAGGGAAAGTTGATGGTTGTTTTAATGCTGTAAAAAGAGCACCTGTTATTCAACGATACTGAACCATTGCAATATTTTCTGCATGTATTTATATTTCACCTGAATATTTTTTTCCTAATTGAAATGGAGAGGTGAAGAATAAAGCACAAAATTATTCTGTATAGTATCACCTGGGGTTCTTGGAACTGAATGTTCCTGAGACAAGAATAGAAATAAAAAAAAGGAACTTAAATTTGTCTTCTGGACAAAGAAGAGAGGAGATGAGGAAAATTTAAAGTTAAAAGAGAAGAGCCACAGAGAAGCTTGTGCTAAGGCAATGGTTTACGCAAAAAGGAAATTGAAGGACACGGTCTTCAACATTTAGGTAACTTCAAGACATGTTTTCAACGGCATTAAAAAGAAAAGAGAACCAACTGTATGGGAAAACATATTTGCCCATGATACCTTGGACAAAGGTTTGATCTCCGAAATATATAAGAACTCACACAACTCCATTACAGGAAGACAATCAACCCAATTAAAAATGGGGAAAAGACTTGAACAGACACTTCTCCAAGGAGGACATACAGAGGGCCCAGAGACATATGAAAAGATGCTCAGCATCACCAGCCATCAAATAGATGCAATTAAAACTACAATAACATACCACCTCACACCTGTCAGAATGCTCATCATAAACAAATCAACAAACAACAACCATTGGAGAGGTTGCAGAGAAAAGGGAACCCTAGTGCACTGTTGGTGGGAATGCAGACTGGTGCAGCCACTGTGGAAAACAGTATGGGATTTCCTCAAAAAACTATAGATGAACTGCCTTTCAAGCCAGTGATGCCACTGCTGAGTTGGTTATACACTAATAATCCTGAATCACCAATTCAAAAGAACCTACACAGCCCAACATTTATAGCAGCATTATTTACAATAGCCAAGTGATGAAAACAGCCTAAGTTCCCATCAGTAAATGAGTGGATCAAGAAAATGTGATACATTAATACAATGGAATATTATGCATCAGAAAGAAAGAAAAAACTCCTACTCCTCTGTGACAGCATGGATGGAACTGAAGAGCATTATGGTAAGTGAAATAAGCCAGGAGGTGAGGGACAAATACCATACGATCTCACCTTTAACTGGAACATAATAAACGAAAGAAAAAAGCAAACAAAATACAACCAGAGTCATTGAAATTAAGAACAATGTAATCATAGCCAGAGGGAATGGGGGAGGGGACTATGGGGAGAAGGGTTTTCAGGAACTACTGTAAAGGACACATGGATAAAACCAAGGGGGAGGGTGGAAGCAAGGGAGGGACTTGGGATTGGTTGGGGTGTGGGGGAGTGGTGGGGGGGGGAAATGCAGACAACTGTAATTAAATAACAATAAAGTAATTTTTAAAAAAAGAAGAAAAAAAGACATATTTTCAATAGAAAGGTACAGCTTTTGACTTTCGCCCCGTTACAGTAAAAATCAAAAGGATTATATGGATATGTGAATGGGAAATCATCCCATGTGACCACGAGGTATAGTTCATTGGTCACTTATCATCTCTTCCAACTTTTGACTAGGACACCTTGTAATTCAGAGACCAGAAAGACAAACACTACATTTACCAGACACCCTTGTGCTAAGGTTGCAGACAGAATCTGGGTTTTATCAATAACAATTCAGAAACAAATTAAGTGGAAAGGAAGGTATTTTGTTAGGAATCAATTTCGATGGGTGAGATTACAGTAAGCACAGTTATGAATCAGAACCAACAGTTCTGGAGTGGACTTCTCGATCCCTCCATCACAAGTCTGTGCATTTTTCTTGAAACTGCTTGGTTGGAAGAGTTACTTTGTGATTCTGACAGAGAAAGCAATTCCCTAGGTGACCAAAGGCTGTGGTGTTATTTTGGGACTCATTCCTATAGGCCCAGACCTAGGGCCTTCTACTGCAGCTCTTACAATTAATTTTGTAAGGAATTAATTACCTAGATTAATCCAGTTATGCTTAAACTAGCGAGAATAGATTCTGTCATCTGCTACTGAATCCTGTCTGATAAACACTTTTCTCATCATGCTCACCCGCCCTTCATAAGCTTCACCTTCAAAGCCAAGCCCCACAGAGTGAAAGTGTAAGGTCAGCTCCAGGAGCCTCCATCCTCCAAGTGCACGGCCCTGTCCTTGGAATCATCCACACTGTGTTTGCTGGAGTCTACAACGTTCATTCCACAAATACAAATGAGCACCATAAAATCGCAGTGCCCACTGGAATGAATATATTGACACAAACTCTTGATTGCCTAAGTATTATCAATTATCAAGTTTAAATGATTTTTCCAATCTTGTAATGTTAATGAGACGAAGAGGGATGATGGAGAATAAGTCACCACTGGTAGGTAACTGAAGAGAGCAGTGGCACCATGAACAGATCGTAAACAATCAGAAGTTTCATTCTGTTAAATAGAAACATCATTAAAAGTTGCACGAAATATTCAGGAGCTGCTTTGCAATTTGCATCCGGACTTTCGTGTGCCTCCAACTGAAGGCAAGCAAGCACCATCACAAAAGAGCTTCACACTCAGTATTTAAGACATCGGCATACTTAATTTCAACAAATTATTTTATGACATCAAAAACTAAATGTTTTCTGTTTGATAGTAAAATTATGTTACAAGTTCATCTAATTTGTAACCATCAATATCTACACAAAAACTCATGAATACTTAGTTGCATCCAAATATAAAGAAAGGTCTATTTCACAGTATTTAGAATCAACTGCATACGAAAAACCAAAATATAAAGGCAAAATATAAAGTGTTCATTACAAAAGTGATATAGCACAGGTGGCAAACACAAGGCCCACGGGCCAAATCCAGCCTTCCGTAGTGTTTTATCTGGCCTGGGACCTTGTTTCTACCCAGCGGCAGTGACTAGCTCCTTGTCCCTAGTTAAGGAGCAGTTACATTTATATAGTCCTAAAGTTACATTCAGCCCTTTGAAGGCAACCCTGAGGCTGATGTGGCCCCCAGTGAAAATGAGTTTGACGCCCCTGTGATATAGCATAATGCATGTCAAAAATACAATGCTTACAATGAAGTTTTTGTCCCCCCCATCAACTTAGTTTTCAAGCCAGTAAGTATGAAGAAATATATTTCATTTGCATCAGTGTATTGTCCTCAATTTTAAAGGAAAAAAGTAAAGCTTTGCAGATTTAGGCCTCAGTTGGCACTTTGTTAAGTCTATCTCACAGTTTGAACACCCTTCACAGGACACACGACATGAGTGTATCAGGGGTGTGGGACTGATACAGGGTGCAGCCAAGAGGGGGGCCCCCAAAGGGGGGTTTAAAATGGGGTCCAGAACTCAAGGTGTCCAGGAAATATTAAGATGTCCTCACCCCTTCCCCCCCACAGGTGTGAGTTGGGGGAAGGGACAAATGGAGCAGGGCTTTTGAAAGCGGTTTTGCATTGCAACAGCTTTGCAGCTAACCTCTGGCCTGGTCATTTGACATATCTATAGCCTTTAACTGGTTTCACAGATATGTTAAATAGCTGTGGCTATGCTCTGAGCCAGGGAGAAGGGAGTGACTTCTACCCAAGACGTAATTGGGAGGTAATTCCCCCTGGTTACAGCGCCTGTGTGAGAGCTGGAAGAAGACTGGCTCCAGGATATTGGTCCAGATCTGCCCAGACTCACAAAGAAGGCAGTCCAGTAAACTTGGGATAATACAAGAATGCTGGCAGGTGTAACTGATTGTAGGAGGAGTCGGAAATGGGGCTGTAAAGGAAGACGGGTGGAGGCATTTAAACCGAGACGTGGTAGCCTTTGGGAGAGGGGAACCACTCGGACTTGGAAGAACACAGATCCCCTTGCAACTTTGCAAGGAGAAGGGGAACCACGCAGACTTGGAAGAGCACGGATCCCCTTGCAACTTTGCAAGAAGGGGGCACCATGCGGTCTTAGCAATAGTACAGATCCCCTTGCAGCTTTGCAAGGGGGGACCATAGGGTCTTAGCAAGGGTGCAGATCCCCTTGCAGCTTTGCAAGGAGCGGATCCATGAGGCTTGGCGAGACTGCAGACCCCTGCAGCTCTGATGGAGGAAAGAAGAGGCTTTGCCTAGACAGCAACACAGTTGACAGTGCCAGCCACCTGGAGATGCAGACATGTGCTGCTTTTCCTGACTTACAGTAGCCCAGATAAGGGCAGGGGGAGAAGGATGCACTGTGGGCATCAGTAATTGGCCTAAAGGACTTGGATAGTTTAATGGGGACATTGGGTCACTACTTTAAGTCTGTATAGCCTTAAATAAACCTTTCTTTTCCTTTTCACAAATCTCTGGCCTTGAGAGATCTTTCCGATCTGGCGGTGGACAGACGAGCCCAGTAGACGGTCCAGACAGTATTAGTACACCATCCTCCAGAGTCCGGGCCCCTGTGTGTATGTGACTGCTCTGTAACAGTGTTTGGCATCCTTGGGTGGGCCAAATATTGCCCCCCCACCTCGGACCTCTGTTCTGTAACAGGATGTCAGGGGAGGCATGAAGGACAGCAGGTAGAGAAAGCAAATGAGGGCAAACCAATCACAAAAAGCATACAAAAGAATGTGAAACAAAGCATAGGAAAATTACATTCCCTTAAAGTTGACCAACTAATGTGCCTTATCTAAAAGGCAGATTATTGACCTACCAGGATATGGTGACTTTAACTGAGACTCAAAGTGAGAAATTTCTGAAAACATATCACTCCTGCTCCTAGGGCTGGGGAAATTCAAACCTTTTTAAAATCATGAAGCAGTGTCCTTACCAATGGATCTCGCCACACTTGGAATTCAGATCTTTTTTGGAACACAGGTGACACAGATGAAACTACTTCAGCCTATTGCCCCTAAGCCATTGAAATTCACCCCTACTGATCTACCTGAAGATCCACACCAGAAGATCTGGGGTCCACACCATAAGACACACCTAGGTTTTAGAGGAGGAAAATAGGAAAAAAAATTTGAAGCAAAAAATGTGGTAAAAAAGTGTGTCTTATATTCCAAAAAATACGGCAATATAAATTTATATTCAATACATTTTGTGTTTTGTGTTATATATGCATATATGAAACTATATT
>PVKM010037960.1:0-14281 GCA_004027735.1 Carollia perspicillata | reverse complement strand
TATGGTTTTCATTAATATTTCTCTGATGATTTGTGATATTTAACACATTTTCATGTTAGTCATTTGTGTATCTTGTATGGAAAAATCATCTATTCAAATCCTCTGCTTATTTTTTAATTGTGTGTCTTGCTATTGACTCGTATGAGCTCCTTATATATTTTGGAAATTAACCCCTTATCAGATATATGACATGCAAATAATTTTTCCCATTCCATAGATTACCTTTTTATCTTGATTGTTTCTTTTGCTGTACTGAAGCTTTCTAGTTTGATGTAGTCCCACTTTTTAATTTTGCTTTTGTTGCCTATACTTTTGGTGTCATGATCAAAAAGTTATCATCAAGACCAATATAAAGGAGCTTTTCCCTCATGTTTTCTTTCAGGAGTGTTATGGTTTTAACTCTTATGTTTAAGATACCACTTATTAGAAAGACTATTCTTTCCCCACTGAGTATTCTTGGTTCCCCTGTCAAGTATTATTAATTGACCATATAAGTATGGGTTTATTTCAGTTCTGGTCCATTGATCTACATGTCTATTTTCATGTCAGCAACATACTATTTTGATTAGTATAACTTTGTAATATAGTTTGAAACCAGGAAGTGTGATGTTCCCAGCTTTTCTCTTTCTCAAGATTTTTCAACATTGCTTTGTCTATTCAGAGTTTTTTGTGATTTCATACAAATTTTAGACTTATTTGTTTCTATTTCTTTGAAAAGTGCCATTGGAATTTTGATAGAAATTGCATTTAATCAATAGATTAAATAGATGGTTTGGGGTAATGTTAAACAAACATTTTAACAATATTAACTCTTTTAATCCATAAGCATGAAATATCTTTCCATTTATTTGTGACTTCTTTAATATCTTCCACTAGTATTTTATAGTTTTTGGTATATAAATCTTTTGCTCTCTTGGTTGAATTTATTCCTAAGTATTTTACTGTTTTTGATGCTATTGTAAATGGGATTGTCTTCTTTATTTCTCTTTTGGATAATCCATTTTTAGTGTATAAATGTGCAACTGACTTTTGTATGTTGATTTTACACCCTGAAACCTTACTAAAATCATTTATTAAGCTTAACATTTTATTTTGATGTAGACTTTAGGATTGACTGTATACAACTTCACTGACATGTAAACTTTAGAATAAGTTTTTTGTGTTCTCTATAGTTCTGCTGAAATTTTATGTTAGTATTAAACTTGATTTTGTATACTACTTTGTGGAATAATGAGAACTGTATAATGTTATTTTATAATGTTAAGTTATTCAACCACTGAACATGCTGTTTTCCCAATTGGTTGGATTTTCTTGATGTCCTTTCATCAGAGTTGAAAGATAGGATTTTAGAAGCATCACCTAGGCTCCAAAAATAATTTTACTTAAGAACATATGTCTCTAAAGTGCTTTTTACATGTCTGATAAACTAAGAAACCTCATTATCTCTAAGAAATGGTAATATGTGGAACTGTAAATAACTTCGGAAAATCATTTTCTGGTCAGTTAAGAGAAACTAAGCATGTGGCAGAGTGTATGCACTTTGAGGCAAACGTACATCCTCTTTGAGGAAAACCCTACCATCTGATATTATGCCCTCTGTTCTACCATTCTCAAGCAGAATTATGAGCTATATATATATGTCAGGATTCTGTGTTCTGATTCAGGAAGGCAAATAAGCAAATGGGAGACTGGTCTAAAGACTTGGTCTTTCAAGCTATATTAACCTACAAAGAGCAGAAGAAATAGAACTGCAAGACAGCCTGCTTCTTACACAAAAAGAATAAATGTTACCCACTAATTGAGGGAAGGAGAAGGGGAGCACTAAAAATGGGACCCCCTCTCTGCCTCAACCCTGTTCATTAAATGGGTTATGTAGGGGAAAGAGAAGTAACTTTCTGAAACATTGTTCAGCACCCACAACTTATCAATATTTCTTGTATTACTGGGAAGAGATCCATTCTTTCCCTTATTCCTTCAACCCACTCCTAGTCCCAGTGTCATAAGTCATGCATGGAGCCTCCCTCTAGGTTTTCTGACAGTCATTTACAGTACGGGAGGACATATCCACTGGGTCCTGAACACACTGTACACTTTCATGCCTTTACTTAAGCACTTCCTTCTGTTTAGAAAACCCTTCCCTCCCATTTAACCTCTTAGTAACCAGGTGAACTCCTATTCACTCATCACTCATCATCATTAAGTGAATATTTAATATTCACTTAAATATTATCTCTTCTCTGTAGCTTTCTCTCATCTTCTCATCTTCACAGACAGGAGGAATTGATCTTTCATTTTTACTCCCACAGCAGTTTATGTATTTTCCTATTATCATATGTCCCACTTATCTCACTGGATTTTATTTTATTGTTTAAATTGGTTAATATATACAAAGTGTTTAACTTATGCTGCTTGTGCCATACCTATGATAAATATCATATAAATGTTAACTATCATTATAGTTAGCAATGTTAATGCATTATTACTGTCTGTAAGTCTCCCTATCAGCCTTGGCATTTCTCAAGGGCAATGTCTCATTTTTTTAATTTCCCCAATGCCTGGGACAGGATGTAGCATACAACAGAAATTTTAAAATGTCCATTGAATTAAGTTCTCTCAGGACAGTGGGAACTGTCATGCCCAAAGCTGGGGCGTGATGCTTGGAAACTTGATATTTCCAAGTTTATTCACCTTGAACTAAACCTTTAGTTGTTCTGTCTCTCACTGATGTTGTCAGTTGGGTGCTGTAGTCATTGCTGGTGAAATCATCCAGAATAATTGAGGTACACCCAATCTATGGTGAACAAAGAAAGCATGCAAAACAATTCTTAGAACTCATCCTCAAGGAGAAAAGAAATCATTTATTTTATACTGGTTCACTGTAGCATGTCTGAACAATCTTTGCCACTGAATTGCAATAAAGTTTGGCAACTTTATTTCCAGCAGGTAAATAGTTATACACTTATGGTTACTTCATCTTTTTTCAAAATCAATTGTGCTTGAGGCAATGATGGGGGAATGAATCACATGTACAAAACCAATATCCACAGGGACTTTTTTTTAATTTGAGAAGAATTAAATCTCTTTTTCTAATACCTATCATGTTTATGACCTAAGGTGCATGATATATTTATCATGCTTCCAACTGTGTCAATTTTCTGCTGAAATGAATGCATTGCCCTCCTGTCTCAATTAAATTATGTGAAGTAGTCTTGATAAGTTATTCTGTAAGAAATATGTTTTGGACATGACTCATCTAGAGACCACATTATATTTAAATGCATTAAAAACTTAAGCCAGCTTCCCAACCAAAAATGTAGTCTCACACCTACACAAAGGGCAAAGACTGCATATCTTAACACTTGTCAATGAAGTTACACATATTCATTTACCCTAAAAACAATCTGGATTACTCCCTAAGTGTGTCTGTGGTGGGAGAAGGGGAGCTACAAAATGATACAAGTCAGCCAAGTCAAGTCATCTCTAACTGCATTACCTTCAGAAACAAATACTTGTTCACCCTGCTGGGCCCCATATTGCCTACTCAGGGAGCATGTCTAGGCATTGGCATTCCTTGGTTCCAGCCTATATATTTCCTATCAAGCCTCCTATCCACCAGAGGAACATCAGAAAAGCCTAGGACACAGGAAAAGAGGGAATCTCGATTCTTTCAGTCCCAGCTTTTCTTCCAATGCAGGGGCCATATTGTTTCCAATGAGAACTCCTTAGTTCAAGGACCCTGTAGGATTTCATCTTTCTATCTGAAGTAGGAAGCCACTAAGGAAAAATGCATGATCATTTCAACCTATGCCAGACTCTCTTATTGCCCAAGAGATAAGTGAAATCTGCAAACAAACATCTCCAACACTTAGAGATCGGAAATTTTTCAGTCAACAGGCTAAAGTTATGTCTGAGGATCTGTTAAAGTGACTTTATTCAGGCTCAGGACTTCTCTGGAGCAGGTAGTAGGACTTGCTAGTCTTCTTGGTTTCCTTTTCCTCTGCCCAATATCACCCTGTCCACTCAAGTTATACTGAGACTGCAAATATATGTACATATACTTGTATATTAATGGTTACTCTAGCTTCTTTCCAAAATCAATTGTGTCTGAGGCAATGATAGGGGATATAAATCACATATACCAAACCAATACCTACAATGACTTTTTAATTTGGAAATAATTAAACCTCTCTTCCCAGTAGCTATCAATTATATATATGTAACTCTGTATAAGAATGTGAGCAAGGTCTGATGAACAAAAGCAAACGGACTTTGAGGGATGAGACATAAGCAGATCAGCCTACAGGCTTAAGGGACACTGTGGGGAGGTTATTTACTTGACTTCTGCAAATAACCTGCCAACATCCTGGTGCCCTGAGCAATAGTATTTTGGGGGACATAAGGAGACAACATCTTTGGAGTGGACAATGGCATGTCCTCAATGGGTGCTTGCAGCAGAGAGTGGGAAGCCTTCCTCAAGCATCTTTGCATGTGTGGTCAGGAGAGAGCACCGGAGTACACACTGGTGGTCAAAACAATTTCATTAACAATAGCATCAAAAAGAATAAAATACTTAGGAACAATCTAACCAAGGAGATGAAAGACTTATAAACAGTACACTATAAAACACTGCTGAAAGAAATTAAAGAAGACACAAATAAATGGAAAGGCATCCTGCATCCATGACTGAAAGACTTAATGCTGTTAAGATGTCCATGCTACCCAAAGCAATCTATAGATTCAATGCAATCCCTATCAAATCCTAATGGCATTTTTTGCAGAAATAGAAAAATTAAACTTATAAGGAATCTCAAGGGTCCCCAAATAGCTAAAACAATTTTGAAAAAGAACAAAATGGAAGGCTCACACTTTCTGATTTCAAAATATATGCATCTTACTAAGCTACAATAACCAAAACAATGTGATGGTGGCAAACAGACAATAGATTAATGGAATAGAATAGACACCTCCCAAATAAGCCCTTGCATATGGGGTCACATGATCTTCAAAAAGGACGCCAAGACAATTCAGTGGGGAAAGGATGGTCTCTCAACAAAGGGGACCATGAAACTAGATGTCCACATATAAAAAAAATAAAGTAGAAACCATATTTTACACCCTATACCAAAATCAACTCAAATGAATTAATGACCCAAAATGCAAGACCCAAAACTGTAAAACTGCCAGAAGAAAACAGAGGGGACAAGTTTCATGACATTGGACTTAGTAATAAAGTGTCATATAGGACATCACAGGTGCAGGCAACAATAGCAAAAATAGACAAAACTATGCGAAACTTTAAAAATTTGTACATCAAAGAACATAATCAACAAAGTGAAAGGCAACCTAAAAAATTTTGAAATCATATATCAGAAAAAGGACTAATATCCAGAAGACATAAAGAATTATCACAACTCAACAAAAAGAAAATCAAATAATCCTATTTAAAAATGGACAAAGCATTTGAATAGATATTTCTTCAAAGATGGCATACAAACGGCCATTGAGCATGTGAAAAGATACTCAACATCACAAATTATTAAAGAATGAGAACCAAAACCCCAATGAGATATCACCTCACACCTGTCGGGATTGTCATTATCAAAAACAATAATAATAACAGAATAATAAGTACTGGTGAGGATGTAGAGAAATGGAACCCTTGTGAACTACTGGTGGAATTATAAAATGGTGGAACTACTGTGGAAAACAGTATGGAATTTCACACAAATTTAAAAATAGAACTGTACGATCCAGAAATCTCACTTCTGAATGTATATCTAAAGTAATTAAAAGCAGGATCTCAAATAGATATTTGCACACCCATATTCATAGCAACCATATTCACAATAATCCATAGGTGTAAGCAACCCAAATGTCCGTTGATGAATAACTGGATAAACAAAGTGTGGTATATATGTAAATGGAACATTGTTCAGTCCTATAAAAGGAAGGAAATACTACCACAGTTATAACATGGATGAACCGTGAAGACATGCTAAGAAAAATAAGCCAATCACAAAAAGGCAAACACTGCATGATTCTACTTATATATGAGGTATCTACAGCAGTCAAATCGATAGAAGCAAAGTATAATGATGGGTAACAGAAGCCAGAGGGTGGGAGGTGCAGGGAGGGGAGTTGTTTAATGGGAGTGGAGTTTCAGATTTGCAATACAAGAAATTTCTGGAAATCTGTTTCACAAATATGTGAAGATACTTTAACATTACTGAACTTTTACTTAAAAATGGTTATCATGGTAATTTTATGTTATGTAGTTTTTACCAAAATTAAAAAAAAAACTAAAAATAATAGTGGCAGTCACTACATTTGATGCACTAGTTCGTACACACATGATAGACACATCTTGGGGGTTCACAGAAATGTCCATGAAAACTTTAAGGAGCTAAGTTAATATTAGCAAAGGTTTCAAAAATCATTTTGATTTGGAGATTATTATAAATGCATATTTAAATTAATTAAAAATAACAATACTTATATTTTATATTATACACCTATAATATAAATGTGAGCTCATTTTGCCATCATATCAGGAGACATCCAGATTACATACAAATATATGGCAGTCCATATATTTTTACCTATAAGGATGACAGAGGACACTCTTCTGGACTTAGCAAGTATCTTCAGAAATTTGGCCAGCTCTAAACATTGCAAATGTGTCCCCAGCTATTTATATTCCCACAGGCATTACAGCCCTACATCACATGATGTGGTAATTTGATATATATGTCACAACTTCTCAACACTAAGGGAATTCATGATTCAGAATAGATATAAATTATTCTTGACTGTAATTAATAATATGATGGACTCAAAGAGGAGACAATAATTCATAAACTAGACTTGAAGTGGTGCCTTGGGGATACTTCAGCACTAACAGCAGATCTATCCTGTCTCAATTCATCACCACTGAGGGATAATATGTCATGGGATTGTTATCAAGCCCTAAATAATTCAAAAGTCCCATGGGATATAATGAAGGATTAAGTTAAACTTTATTTTGAGGCAAGTCATAAAATCTGCTTTTGAATCTGCCAAGGTGGATGACAAATGCATTTAAAACTTAAAAATCAATCCAGTAGCTTTTGTAGCTAACAAACTGATGTAACCTCTACTGCAACCTCCACCCTGCCCCCCCAAAATCCTACTTACTGTTGGAATGCAATGTGTGTTAGAATGAAAGAACAGAATCAGGGACACCGAAGAAGAGGCTGCTGCTTTAATCACATGGGATGATGAGAGTAAACTAAATGCACTGTCCAGATGTCACTTCAGTGACGTGTCACTTCAGGTCAGCAGCACATCTTAAATAATAATGATAATAATAATAATAATAACAACAACAACAACAATAATTTGCCTTTCCAGTTGCCTGGTTGTTCCACTCCATTGTGTTTCATTGGTTCCAACCTTCTAATTTCACCTACGTTTGAGTGTCTGAGATAAACATTACCCGTGACTGTGAACCTTCCTTGTTTACTGAAGTTCAGAAAAGATGGATGGAAATACACCTTATTAAATAAAAATTTATATTTTTATGAAAAAAAAACTGAACCATCCAAGCTTAAATATCTGTTTCTAAGATACCAATAGGAACACTAGTAGTTCTAATATTGGATATAGTTGGAAGTAAATTAGAAAGGAGGAATAAGGCAAAAAAAGAAAGAAAAGACGAAGAGTTTTTGTCCTAGCCATGCTGTGAGTGAGAGTTATGAAGACAGATATCTACTAACAACTGGAAATATATAAATAGAGGTTGAGGAAAAGGTCAGAATGAAGTCTTGATTTGGAAGTCTTTTCAGCACATGGGCTGGCTGAAGCCCTTGGAATGGATGAGATTTCCTTTCCAAAGGTGAAAGCATGGAAGATATAGAATCGAAAAGGCATTAATTGTGCCTTGAGGAACAAAGTGATAGAGGTGGAAGAAGAGGATAGCATGGTGTCCTTGAAGCTGATGAAGTAAACAATGTTTCTTATGACTAGAAAGGGTTCTGCATTCACTTAGTTTTTAAGGGCCATGGAATCATTATGTACTGGTACTTGCTTCAAGAGTGAAGTCCCAGGATACTTATGGTCAAAAATGAATGAAATGTGATTATGAATATTTTTATCCAAAACAGGAACCGAGCTGGGTCTATACAAAAAAAAAAAGAAAGAAAGAAAAGTTGGAGGAGGAAAAAGAACAAACCTAAGTGAATCGAGTCACAGGGAAAGGTCAAAGGAGAAGATGATCATTTATACATAAACAGAATCACAGATGCTGGGCAGATGGGAGTCTTGTCTTCACAGGAACCCAACACCATTTGGAGTGGTTCAGTGTACACTCAAGAGCTGACCAGCCCTTTGTGTGAACAGAGTTCCAAGAGCTTCACAGTGTATCATACACAGTAGTTAAGGGCACCAACTATAGCATCAGATAGACTTTAAGTCAAGTTCTGCATCTGTCACTTACACACTTGTGATTAAAACCCATTCTCTCTGAGACTCAGTTTCCTGATCTGTAAAATGGAGATGATAATAGTATATACCATATGTCATAGAATTGTAGTAAGAATTCAATGAGATATTGTATGGGAAGCACTCAGCACAGTTCCTAGAATAGCAAATGCTCAGTAAATCTGTAAAACAGCCTGAGCCCTGCTGATTACATTTCCCCACACTGAGAACCAAAACTATGTCAAAAAGAAAGTACCATCTGATGGTTCCTCAAATTATTTGGAAATTTTGTGACTTTACACCATCATCGTGTCAAGAAAGCCCAGCACTTTAGAAACCCTGCTCCTTAAGATTCTCTTCACCCACACTGGGTCCAGTCCCCCAGTGTAGCATTATCTGGGTGTCATCTTCCAATGTTTTCCTGGGCCATAGATGGTTACGTTTGCTTTGCTCCTCAGACCACAGCCTCCCGAGTGACTTACCAATACTGGACTTGTCCTCAACCCTCATGTCAACCCCATTTTCTCCACATACACCAAGACTGCACTCAAAATCACTGAAGTAGGTTGAAGCTTTCCCAGAAAAACTCAGTGTCTTCTAAACAGTTTTTATCCTCCTTTAAATATTATTTAAAATTCAAAATAGATTTAATACTGACACGATACTAAGTAAGTACTGCTTGGTCTTCAAACTATACAGTTTCCATTCACATACAACTGCCCACTTTGGGAATCATTAAACAACCAAAGATCTGTTTACCTGGGTCCTAGGCCAGTCCTGCTCTAAGTGGATGATAATTTAGGGAAGTCTCTTTACTTTTTGAACTCTAGTTGCTCAGTTGTAAAATAATGAAGTTAAACCAAGGATTAAGTTTTTAATCACATTTTACCACAAAACTGCATTTTCTTTGTATTTACCTCTATCCCAATCTAAGATAAATGGCTATATTCATTTCAGATAAAGAATAGGTATTGATTCTGCATATTCACAGATGAGCAGTTCCACAAGATCTAGATTTCTAGGAGTTTGTCCCATAATGCTATAACATGAAGAAACATGAACTGAAAGCCATCATGTCTGGATCACAAAGTACAATCAAAGATCCTAAACTTCCTGATCTTTAACAATGTCTTGGTCACAAGCAATTATAACAGATTACCTAACTAATTTTTCCTGAGGTACGAAGACTAATCTACAATAACACCAACTAAAACTTCAGAGTCTTTACCACTGGCCTCTCTGTGAAGACATCTGAGATTACAGACAGCACAGGAAATAGTGGCATTCACTCCTCACCTTGATCCTGCTGCTAGATCAGGGGAATCAATACTCACTACTGCAATGATTTGCTGAATTTTCCATTCAAAGAAATCAGCTTCTATTTAGGCTGAAGGACCAAATGTCTACCACTTTTCAAGAGAAGTTTGATGATTGGGGAGAATATTCAAGTCCCAAAGAAAGTCAAAGTTGGGGAAATTAGATGAAAAAAAGAAAACTTTTAAAAGTAGGGCTACCAAGTTTTTTTAAAGGTTCAAGTGCCATTTCCTCTGCAATGGGAGTGATGGTCTCCTAACTGGAAGTGATGATCTCCTAACTGGAAGTGATGATCTCTAGGTAGAACAGCATCACAGCCTGATATGGTCCCTCAAATAGGAGTTGCTTATTCTTCTAAACTGCCACCCAGTGAGAATATAATTTGAGCATTACTCCATATTCCATATTACTTCCAGAACTTACCCCTTCTACTATCATGCAAAACCATCCATTTCATTCCCTAATGAATATCACTGTCCTAGTTATCCACCACCCTCCTGACTATGGCCTTAACTTCACTAAGACATCTGGTTGGTTTTCCTCTCTCCTCCTAATACTACTCCTAATACTACCATCATTCTGGTAAATCTCAATATTGGTGAAGACAACTTACATAGGTCTTGGTCACATAGTTCCTTGACTTCCTCAGTACCAGTGACTTTCACCTCATCTCCACAACAGAACCCAGTTCCGTCACCAAGCCTGTACCTTCCTGGTCAGCATGCAGAATTGTTCTACCTCCTAAATCAGACTCTATTATTCCATTTTCTAACCAAGACCTCTACTCCTCTACAGATCTCTCACCACCTTATTCCTCAACACACCTTTTTTTTTTACTTTGCTGCTATCTTTAGTGCCTTGAGCCACCTGTTTTTTTCCCCAGCTACTCACTAACTCCTAGAGTCACAACCTATTCTACTTATCCTGGACCCCATGGGCACGGTCAGTTCCAAGACTGACACAATTAGCATGCTTGTTGCCTTGATTCACCATGCCCTAAATCAATTTGATCAGCTTTTATTCTCAAGTACTCAGGAGCTTTATTCTGAAATGCAAAACTGAGAATTTAGCTTTCAATTGTACCTTCTAAAACTTATTATTATGAAATAAACCATGGAATTTGGAGGTAGATTGATCTTAGAAATGATCTAGTTCAAGTGCCCTTCAATTTGCTAAGAGAATAGAAAGAAACTCTAGGAAGTGAAATAACTTGCAAAGGTCATAGAGCTCATTAGGCAGCAAGGTTAGAACCACTTCCCTGGGCTTCTGACCTCCAGGCTCCAGGCTTAAAGTTCGTTCCTTTATGCCACACCACCTCCCCTGGCCAGTCACTCACTGATGTTTGTTAAACACAGGGGCTGAAATAAAGGACAGTTCACTCTCCGAATTAGGGAATTTTACACCATACAAGCATCCCTGAAGACATAAGAATGCATTATCTTTGTTTTGATTATTTTGTTTTGTTTTTATCAATCATTGTCTTGTCCAACTGGGGAAAATAACTCTTAAATATTAACGACATAGTTATCACAGTCTATAGTCACTGACACCCCTTGAGTCTGCCCAGACCTCTACACCCCAGGCCAGGCCGTCAACTCCTTTTCACTTATATGCAGAATCTCATGAGCAAAATAAACTAACAAATATAATAAAAGTACAATCAGAGCTGTCAGTGGGGGCAGGTAGAAAAGGTAAAAAGATTAAGAAAGATATCTCAGATACAGACAATGGTATGGTCGTTACCAGAGGGAAATGGGGGTAGGAGGAGGCAAGAGAGCAAAAAGGGAGGAAAAATGGTGATGGGAAGAGACATGACCTGGGGTGGTGAACACACAATACGATATACAGATGCTGTATTATAGAATTGTACATGTTAAATCTGTATAATCTTATTGACCAGTGTAAGGTAAATGCATTCAATTAAAAAGTAAAATAAAATAACTATAAAAAAGAACATATGAGCAAAATAAACTGGACATGTGCCATCATGTCCAGCACTTATACTGGACATGATATAAGTAACATGGACATGATATAAGGTCCATGATATAACATGGATATGATATAAGGACATGATATAAGGTCCAATATAAGTAACAGGATGTACTATATGTGAAAATTCTCATCTTAAAAATTATCTATAGCAGCACGGTACTTCTATTATTTAATTTGTATTCTACTACATTTGGAATTATTTGTAAAGTTTTAAGAAGAAATCAGACAAAAAATACAGACACTGAAACAGTCCCCTCTCCAGACCTCAACATTAGAAGTTCCAGTAATAAGGCTGTTGTGAGGAAGGGAACATCCCAGAAAGGAGTTCTTCACACAAGTTCGTGTCTGTCTACAATGCCAGGTTTAACAGGGGAGACCTCCCCAGTAAGTCAGCAGAGCCACACACAGGTTACACACAGAGAGGGGAGCTTACAGACAGAAAGCAGCAGGGCAATCATCCCGCATGCAGTCCCAGTCACTGGCAGTGTGCGCAAGTGGAGAGATGGGCGTTGGTCTCAAACCAGGTGGCTACAGTGACAGCACATGTCCAGGAAAGTGCAAGTCCAGCAGGGCTCTGAGCATGACCCATGGTACAGCCAAGCTCGAGGCTTGGATGGCCCAAATTCTGAGTTCTTATTGTCCACCAGGGTGGAGGTCCCACACACATCAGTGTCCAGGTGGAGGCCTTATCCAAGTGACCAGACTTGTGGTTTTGGACATTTCAGTCCCTCCGAAGGGTGTTCCCATTGCACCCCCTTACCTCAGTCTGGACACAGCACTTGACAGAACTGCCATAGCTCATAGTGACTCCATACTGGATTGTCAAAGGTGTCCAAAAAGTTTGCTGTGCGCATGCTCTATACAGGGACCAAATCACCTGGATATTTTTTAAATTTTCCCAGGCAATGCTGATGCCCATCTAGTTCAATAACTGTTTTTAATTTTATTTTTTTATTTTCAATTAGAGTTGACATATAATATTATATAAGTTTCAGGTGTACAATGTAGTGATTAGACATTTATCTATTTTACAAAGTGATTACCTCATCTGACACTATACAGAGTTACGAGAGCATTATTAACTATATTCCCTCTGCTGTACTTTACATCCCCATAGTTCAAGAATATTTATTTCATATAGCTACAGCCTCAAAGCATGAGGTGGGTATAGTCTTTTTGGGTCCTGCTTCTAAATAGCAAAATAATCCAGAAACTTCTTGGCAGCTGCTGCTCTTGAACTAAAGATTCCCAAACCAGGCATGTATGGAAATTGGCCTAGATCCCAAACTCACACCCACTGTATTCAGGTGTATAATTCAGCCACATGGATATTTTCTATACCTACTGTGGTGTCATTAAACATAACAGTAGTGGCCTCATATAACATCATCTCATGGTTTTCTTCTCTGTTGCATTTTTGCTATAACTTGGCCTGTATGCCCTACGGTGTTTCAAAGCTACTCTGGGACATTGCTTCCTCATCTGTAAAAATAAAAACTTTACTTACTCTTAGTCTAAAGATTGGCAGTCCCTCTGCAGCTACTCTTTGCTCATGTGCCCTCTAAAGACTCCCTCCTGGCCCAGATTCTGATAATATAAACCAGTTACAACCATATTGGTTTTAGTCATGCAGACCAATTACAACCGTAGTTTATATATACAAGACCAAGTTGAAATATTATTATTATTAAGCACTTCAGATGGACCAGCCACTGAGCTAAGTATTTTAAAATATGATGTCACATTTAATTTCTTTGAGTCCCTACAAAGACAGATGCTATTATTGACAACATTTACAAATGAGGAGCTAGATTCAAAGAGATGAAACAAGGTTCCCGAAATGGCCCTGTAAATGGCACCACAGGTTCAAACCGTATTTAGCTGATTCCAGAGCCCTATATTCTGTTTTATTCCTCTTCATGTTTACAAACTAAAATAAGTAGATATTCCCCTGAGTACCACCCATGCTCACATTATTAAGAATTTGAATACTAGATTTTGAATCAATAAGTTATGGCTCTATTTTGTTTTTACAGAAACTTAATCCTGTGAGCCTTACAGAGATCATTTTCCACTACAGAAACACACACACTCACAGAGAATCAAAATAGCCATTAGAGTTCCCTCTTTTTTACAGCTGTGTAGTATCCCATTATGTAATGTTCCACAGTTTTTTTATGTTTTCTTTTTTTTAATTTATTTATTTTTTATTGTTATTCAAGTACAGTTTTCTGTCTTTTACTCCCATCCCAGTCCACCCACCCTGTGCTCCCCACCTCCCTCCCATTTCCACCTCCCTTAGTTTTTGTCCATGTGTCCTTTATACTTGTTCCTATAATCCCTTCCCTTTTTCCCCTGAAATTCCCTCCCCTCTCCTCTGCCACAGCTTTTTTTACCCACTCCTCTACTGATGGCATTTGGACTGTTTCCAGATCATGGCTATTGTAAATAACAATATTGCAATGAACACAGGGGTGTGTATATTCTTTTGAATTGGTGTTTCAGAATTCTTAGG
>PVKM010037959.1:0-14268 GCA_004027735.1 Carollia perspicillata | reverse complement strand
TGTAGTAGCCTCATAACTGCTTTTGATGCCGCCGGTCTTCCACATCTCTAATTCCTCATACAAATCCCTGCCAGAGTGAGCTTCCTAAAGCCCCTCTCTGATCATCTTATCTACCTGGGTAAAAGTCTTCCTTGTCTCCTCAGTTGCTCAGTCCAAAAATAAATGGCCTAATCTACATTCACCAGCCCTGACAGTCTAACAAAAACTGGCCACATCTCCCACTGATCCCTTCGCCCACCCTGAGGGTTTCAGCCACACAGAACAACTTGCTATTCAATGCGCGTGACCATTTCCATCCTCGTGCCCCCTGTCCTGGGGCTCACTGGGCCTGTGATGCCAGAATGCAAATCCCTCACTCAAATGCCATCTCCTCCTGGAAGTCATCCCTGGTCCCCAGCTGAAAGCAAAGTTGCGTTCCTCTAATCTCATTTATCTGTTTTCTCTTCATGACCCTTATCACTTTCTACTGTGCATTAAAGTTCACAAGAGTAGACAGCGTTGCATCTCTTTTAGGAACCCGAAGGTCCTTGAAAGGAAAGCCAGTATCTCCATCCACGCAATAGCTGTCTATCACACAGCCCTTCCCCAGTGCTGTCTACCCAGTACGTGCTTAATGTGCACAGAGTCCACGAACAGACTTGAATCAATGCAGGTGTAGGAATGTTCACACCTGTTCACTAAACAGAAAGCAGTTCATCGCAACAAAAATACGTGAATCAGTCACTGTATGAAACAACCTCTTAACCACACATTCGCAATGTTTCTGCGGTGAGAGCTGTGCATGCTTAAAAAGACAGAAAAACCGACTCAACCAATAGGCAGTAGCTTTTTCTCTGAGTATTGCACATCATCGTAGCATGGGCACCTGTGTGGGAGAAAATAGCAACACTGGTGCAACTCTGAAAATGCCAGACCAGATAGAAGAGTGGCTGGGACTGGAAGAAGTCCACATGCTTGGGATAGACAGGAGAGGAGGACGGGGGCCAACCCGGCCCGAGCTGCCTCTGAGGAGTACGGAAACCCAGCTCAGGAATGTGCTTAGAGGGGAGACTCAGTGGCAAACAATCCCGAAATGGCTGTACATGGCAAACAGCCTCCCGAATACACAGCACAGCACCCTGACATGGTTGGCACATAGCCATGTGAGTGAGTGGGGGGGGGGTGGTTGGGATATGGGAATGAATGAATGAATGAACTCAGAGCACCCTGATAAATTCCCCCTGGGATAAAATCCAAACATCTGCTTCTAAGAGATAAACAGAAAGCTCTGCTCCTCAGAGGCATAGGCAGTGGCTGAACACCACGCTAATCTCCTCCACACTGGGCAAATGTGAGTCAAAAAAAAAAAAATGGAGGCAAAGAAGAGAATCTCACTAAAGGCAATACTGTGAATTCAAATACACTTTGCTGTTTGGATGAAAGCAACCAAAATTGATGTTGTTTCAAAGAGGGTATAGGAGCAAGAGCAGAGAAATAGATTAATTTGGCTGGAGAGATGAAGAGGACTCCCTGCTAAAGTAAAGGGGTGGGGACAGGCCAGCTGCCAGAGAGCATAAAAATGCCGTACATTTCCCAGGCACTTTGTACTCTCGGCGTGCGTTCCCATTTATCGTGTCATTTGATCCTCGGGCTCCCAGTGAAAAGCATCACAGGTGCTATTTTTCCTCCCCCACCAAAGTTCACTGAGGTCTTAGCAGGCCCCAGACTGACGTCCATCTCTTCCAGGCCTAATCCGGGCTTTGAGGCCAGTACATAAGGAAACATCCCCTGGAGACATGCGGAAAGTCAGATTCTAAGTCCTCAAGTTTGAGCCGAGACCTGAGACTCTGTATCCTCACAGACTCCCAGGGGCAGCTGATGATGCTGGTCTGGAGTCAAGTGCTGAGTAGCATGACATCAGGCACCACGTCCATGGGTGTTGGATTTGAAAGACTTGTCTCAGTAACAGCCAGACAACTGGCTCTTTTTCTGATGGGTTAGTGCTAGGTTTACGCCACTGAGATTCTGGACCAGACGTCAGTCATACACAGCTCCTGGGGAGGACCTGGTGGTCTTTACCTCTGACCCGCATGATCGCTGGAGGAGATGCCTTCCTTTGCCTGACTCGGTGACCCAGCAAAGGTCGCAGGCCCTCTGTGGACCTGTCTCTTCCTGTAAACGACATCAAAGTCCATACTGTGCTGTACCTCAGCTATTGCCCCACTGAGGAGCCCAGGGGAGATCCCTTCTTCTGTCTGATTTGGCTCTTGCAAAGTCCACAAAGCCCTGAGGCACTGAGACCAACCAGGAGGCCAGGCGAACTTGACTCCATGTTTTCCTTCAAGAATCTCAACACACTCTGTCGCCATCTTCATGTCCCTTGTATGGTAAGAGCAGGCAGGTATATAACTCTAGTCTCTCCTGAGGAGGGTGGGGGTAAGGAAGGAGAATGTCTCAGCCCGAACCCTGGATCAGAGTCAGGATGGGACTCAGGTGCCCTGATTGCTGACGCCACACCTTCAGACAGAGGACAGAGAAAAGACCAGTTTCCTCACCTGTCTTCTCTCACTGCATACAACGCCTGCATTCCATCATTTAAAACATCTTCCTTTGGGATTGTAAGTCTCTTTTAGCTTCAAGGAGTGGTATAAACATACATTGCAGTGTTATTCAGACTTAAAAAACAAGGAAGTTCTGTCACATGCTAGGACATGGATGAAACTTGAGGGCCTTATGCTGAGTGAAATAAGCCAAACACAAAAGAACAGATATTGAGTGCTTCCAGTTCTATGAGTTTCCTAGACTAGGCAAATTCATAGAACGGAAAGCAGTATGGAGGTTGCCAGGGGCTGGGGGACAGGAGGGGGATCGATGACTTAGTATGGCACAGAGTCTCCATTTTCCAGGATGAAAAGAACTCTGTGGATGGAGGGGGGTGATGGTCTCACAGCACTGTGAACGCGCTGACGCCACTGAACTGTGCATCACGAAACAGTCAAGGTAATATATTCTGTGTCACCTGTATTTTATCACAACAAAAAAATAGAGAAAATGTTTTTCTAAAACTATAAACATTCCTGAGGGGACTGTTTCACACCTTTCAACCCTAACCGTTTAATGACATTGAAGAAGGTTATGTATTAGACGTCTTGTGACAACCAGGTGGTACAAAGACACTATTAAAATGAGTGAGGTGAAGGAGGGCGAGAGAGGGAGGGATGGCCCCAAAAAGCATCGACAAGAAGCCACCGAAGGCTACCGCTTCCTGCTACCCACTCTGCCAGGAGCCAGGCCACTTTCCATAATCCCACTTGAACCACCTGGGGCCACCCTGGGTACCTGACTGAACTCAGAACTCAGGGGCCTCCGATGTCTCCCAGGCCTGATGTGGGCCTTGCCCCGTGGGGCCAGGGAGCCCCCATGCAGCTTTAAAGGGCACGGCTTAGGGTCAGGGAGACCAGGCCCACGGCCTCCACCACACTCAGACCTGAGCAGGCTCTCCCCACGCCGCGGTCCTCAGCGGCTCTGCGAGCAGGAGACAGAGAAGGAAGACTGCGATCCCTCCACCCCCCTCTCCGGGCCTGCTGCCTTGGCCTCGTCGCCGGTCCCAAATGCCCTTCAGAGACAGCCAACCTCCAGGAAAAATTAAATCCTCACCAAACACCCTTTAATTTTACCCACTTGGCTTAATGAAGGTTCCGGTATTAATGACCTCGGAGGCTTTCTGTCTGACAGCTCTGCTGGTAACTAAACCCTGTGCTATGCCTCCCCCCACCCCACCCCCACAGCCTGAATCTCAAGCATCGCCTCTAATCTTATTTTCTATTTCTGGGCTATATTGCATTAGCACCTTTTTATTTCTCCTGGCATGTTTGACAGTGAGTTCAGGCTAGTGAGAATCATTCCTTTGTGCAGGCAAATGGGGACGGCATCGGTTGTTTCAGAATAATGACTTATTGTTAAAATTACCTCCGGGATGTCATAATTACATGGTTGCAACTTTCTTCTTTGACAAGTGGAGACATGGAGCTCAGGTGGCCGATGGCAAGTTGCTGGGATAGAGGTGAGGGGGGACAAACAGATATGTACCCAGAGTCCCTCCCTCCTCCCCCCAGGAAGCATGAGGACGGGGGAGAGAGGCCTCAGCTTATTCCAGGACGTGCTCAGAGGGGAGGCTGCTCACCCTCTTCCCATCCGGAAGGGACGTGGGAGAGCCTCAGCGCCCTCCTCGTCTAGGGTGGCCTGGTTTGCAGGGTCCCCGGAACTCTCCAGAACCGTGATTAGCACAACCTGTGGTAATCATCAGTGTCTGAAATTCACAGATGAACCCTCCATCTGGTCTAACTCATTAAACGAAAGGTCCTCACTAAAGGGAACCGTTGTCTGAGAGGGGCCCCGTTGTTCGCACTAACAATACAGGCTGGGTGGATTCTCAGATGCTCGCTCTAGCGCCGTGTCCCTGTGTGCAGTTCAGTAGCGAGACACGCATTGGCTCACGTCAACCACGTTGTGGAAAGCAGTGGTTCGTGGTGCTGTGGATAGGCTCTGCCCCTCAGCCCTTAACCCCGATCCCACCCCCGAGGCTTCCAATGAGGGGGAGGGGTGGGGACTCTGGTTTGACAGCCAGTGCTTTGTCTAAACTTCCAGAAGGGGCCAAGGGGGTGGCATCGGAGACAGGAAAGGGAAAGGGTTTAAAATGTTGATGAGGGTACTGAACGCAGGGGGAAAGGGTATAGGACCAGAAATGGACCAAGGATAAGCTAAGCTCACCCTGGGACTGAGCCAAGTCACACCAAAGACCAACACAGTTGAGTGGCCGGGACTTTGGAATCTGGAGTCTGACCAGAGTCCAATCCCCAGGTGGCGAATGTAAGAACCGAGGGCCAAATTCGCCCCTCCACCTTGTTTCTGTCCAGCGGCAGCACCGAGCCCTCACTTCACTGTTAAGGAGTGATTACATTATACAGTCCTAACATTACACTTAGCCCTTTGAAGGCCACTGCAAGGCTGATGTGGCCCCCACGAAAATGACTTTGACAGCCCTGATAATCCCAGCCTCCACAGGATGACCTACCTGTCTTCGGGCAGATTACTTACCTTCTCTGAGGCTCAGCTGCCTCAGTTCTAGAATGGGAACAATAAGAGAACCTCACTGAAAGCGAGAACTACTATTCATGTTCTCACAAGTGAAGTGTTCAGAGCAGCGTGTGGCACTGGCTTGTCCCTAATGAGCAAACGCCATTAACATTATTCTCCTGTCGTGATTGTTAGAACTGCTCTCCTCAGCCCCCAAACTGCTGTTATCACACTCTTCTCACTAGGAGGTCCCCAAGATGCTGCATTCCGCCCCGCGGAAGGGGCTCAGAATACATTTCAGGGGAGGTGTGGAAGCCCAACGTGCCGAGTCCAATAAGCCGCCATGAGGGAGGACTTGGGCGAACCCGGGCAGGGGCCCAGCCCGTACTTGTTTGTCGAGAGGCTGACTGGGAGCTCAGGTGGCACTCAGCGGTGCAGAGGGGCCGGTGAGGAAGCCAGTTTTCACACACAACCTCTAATTTGAGTCATTATGGCCACTAGGCCAAGGCAAGGGAAAAGGAGGGACCCTGTCCAGGAGCGTCCAACCTGCGGTCCAACCTGCGGCCCAGGATGGCTATGAATGCAGCCCAACACAAAATCATAAATTCACTTAAAACATTATGAGATTTTTTTGTGATTATGTGTCAGAATGTATTTAATGTGTGGTCCAAGGCAACTCTTCTTCTTCCACGGTGGCCCAGAGATGCCAAAAAGTTGGACACCCCTTCTACGATCTTCTCTTCTTGTTTTCCTCTCCACCAGAGAGACCTTGAGACCCTCCCCAAGGTTTTGAAACAAAATTCTATTTTTTTTCCTGCAGCAACGCAGCAACTCAACCTGCAGGAATGAGGCAACATCACAGGCCACCCCGAGCCCCACCACTGCCAGCAAGAACGAGCATAGGACGGGCCATTTTTCAAATGACACTAATAGGAGGATTATTGGAAATAGTCTACTTCCAATCTACTTCCAATCTACTTCAGCTCCTCGATTAAAACCCTCTGCACTCCCCAGTCCCCCATCTGTCCAGGGGGCTTTCGGCAGGCGCCCGTGCTGGCGCAGCGGTCAGAACAAAGAGGTACGTTGCGGGTTCCCGTCTCCATCCCAGGTCTGCCCCTCGTCATCGCTTTCTCTGCACCTTCACTCTCCCCTCTGTCAGGTGAAGGGCCTGGGCCAGGTGATCCCTGCAGTCCCTCCCACCTCTGAGACTTTGTAGTTCACACACACACACACACACAAAAAAAAAGAAAGAAAGAAAGAAAAAATAACAAAAAAGAAACAGGAGCTAGAAATTACATGAAAGAGGGTCAAGTGAAGACCAGAACCTGTTCCCACACACTGGAGCTTCGGTTCTGCCGACTTGCCCATCCCGGTCCCCTCAGTCCAGGTAAGAAAGAAGGTGTGACGATGGCTGAGCAGTTGGACAAGCCCCACGGGGCGACACTGCTCTCGTCTGCGGAAGGACCGAGAACCCAGGTTTTACACTCCGATTTACACGTGCATTCTTTCCTGCCTGTCGCTTGTACCCCCCTAGAGCTGAGAAAATGTGAAACAAAATATGGTTTACACGAGAAATCTACTTTTCTCCCACCATTTTTCAGTGTCGTTTTGCAGTTTATGCACATTCAAGAAAAAGTAGGGGGTTATGTGGGAGGCTTGGTCTATGTCCTGTTTTCTTATTTTTGTGTGTGTGGCTCTGAAATAAATGATATGTTATTATGAAAAGAGAGAGAGAGAGAGAGGTAAGCCGTCTGCTTTCCACGTCAACAGCCTGTGTTCAGACCCTCCATTAGCGCTTGGGAGCCGCATGACTTGGGCCCGGTGATGACGGCGCTGGTCCTCAGTTTACCCATTGGTAAGACAGGTGCACCTGTTCAATGTCATAGTGGCGAGGAAGAAGTCTCGCCCTTGTGTCGGGCACATCGGCGGCATTCAGGAAGGGGTTGTTCAGTAATTAAATTAGGGGTCCGAATTGCAGGTGCACATCACACCAGGGACCCTCTTTAGTTTTACCCCGCTTTTAAGTTTCAGCTTGTTTGGGGCGCGGTGAGGACATTAGGTCATTTTGTTTTAAATGGAAGAGATTTTCAAAGTTACTCTTCTGGTTTCCACATCATGAGAGTAACACATTGAGGTTCACTATTAGCTAGAGCAGCTCCGAATCTGGTGTCCCAGGCTCCTTTGTGATTTCCCCCCAATACGAGCTCTTACTCCAGTTTTTCCGCAGTACAACCTTGACTCTGCCTGGCCTTTTGAGCTCCAGGCTGTGCCCCCTGCTTCCCGGACAATAGAGACAGCTGATTTCTTGGCATCTTAGAGCTGTGTCATTCCTCTCTCCCAAGATGGAAATTTCTTTTCTGTTGTTCTGTTGAATACATTTTTAAAGAAGATTCCCTTGGCCACCGCCGCCTTGCGTCTCTTTGTGGTTAGATGCAATGACTAGAATCCTGCATGCACTTACAAGTCAATTTTCCTTTAATGATGACTCTACCTGTTCTGAAGCTTATCAGAAGGAGGGTTCACGCACCGGGTCTCGGCTCGAAGCTGTCAGTGGGCCACGGCAGCTGTTCTGTAGGCAGTTGCACCTGTTTTGAATGTCATCAATGTGATGCTAATACGCAAAGCGATTTGCGATGCAGGAAACTGGAACCAACAATAAAAGAAACTCTGTTTGGGATTATAAATCGCGTCCCATCCACCGGTGAGCTTTCTGTGGGATTCAGCAGGCGACGGGACCCATCTCCTTCCCGGATGCCTGTTCTCTGAGAGAAGGGTCTAGAAGCACATTGTTAAACGTAGCAAAAAGGAATTAGAGGGGGTTCAAGTGGAGCAGAGGCCTTAGGCAGAAGGAAGGAGTCGGGGAGAGAAGGCCTTTATTAAGTGAAAAGAAAGCACCGAAGAAATGTGCTCACATCTGCTTCTGCAGCGATGGCTAACAGCTCTTGCAGAGGTTTGAATGGAAAGTCCCGGAAGGGCCGCTCTACCACAAGAGGAAGGGCTTCAGAGCGTTCGTTAGAAACTGAAGTCTCTAATCCCCTTCTCAGACAACTCTCTTCTTTGAATTGTTGTTTTGTGACTTTTCAATTAACCTGCTTCCATCAGCAAAACAGGAGAGGCGAAGGCTCAGGTTCAGCAGGTAATGGCGACACCCTGGCTAGTTCCTCCACCAGGTTCCTTGACTTCCGTTGCCCCAAGAATGTCTCCTGCAATTTAGTCAGGCCATGGCTGCCTCAACTGGCCCAGCCATGAGATGGACCCAAACCACCAATGGAGGTGCCAGGCCCAGAGAATTTCTCTCTGATGAGAGCTATGCTGTTTATTATTGCTGTATTGTTCATACAGGGTTTACAGGACTGTTTTTCACACAGGATTTTCTGGAAAGCTGCAGAGAAGATTTGCGTTGGGGGTGACAGGAGCCAGCAAGCGAGGGGGGCAGGGTGTGGATAAGAGAAGCCCCTTTGCAGCTAAGATGCTCCTATCACAAGGGACTTGAGTGAAGTGGCTGCTCACTGTCAGCTCTGTGGGATGAGACCCCAGACAGTATCTAACCTCGGGAAGTTCACGTAGCCGTAAAAGGCTAAACGAAAGTACAGGGTGGCCTGTCCCAATGTCTGATGTCGGTACCTGGAGTGCGACGGAAGGGCACTCATTACAGCGCGGGGGACAAAGAGGAGGCGGTGCTCCACCTGGAACTCCAGGAACTGGGGCGGAAGTAGAGGAAGGCGTTTGGCACAGAAAGAGAGGTATGAGCAGAAGTGTGGCGCTAGAATGAACATAACAGGATAGGGTGACAGGAATGGGGCTGCAGTCTGAGGACATGGACGTGTAGGGGTGCATAGCACGGGGGCGGGAAGGGCCTCAGAGGCATGGAAGCAATCGGGCGCAAGTCAGCAAAGGGCAGGGCAATCCACATGGACGCATAAGTAAGACCCCCCCACTCTGTGGGTCTAACTCCTGTGTTCTGGAGACACAGGGAGTGAAGGGTGGCGGGGGGAACCCACAGAAAGTCTCAGCACCTAAACGTATGATCCTGTCCTCACAGCTGCAAGTGCTCTAGTGCAAGTTCACCAACACTAGAGGGGGTTAGCCGCCAGCCTGTGGACCCACAGGTGTCTGGGAGAGGCTAACTCAGCACACGTCTCCCAGTCCCATTCCCGAGACTGCTGTTTTCCTTGCTGCAACAGGAACGCGAACCCCTCTGGATTTCTGGGGAGAAAATAGAGTTGCTTACTTACTGAGTTTATTAAAATGCACCCATTACCTGAATGCCTCTAGGCAACAGTAAAAATTATTTTTTAAAAGAATGAGAATTCAATTAAGTACAGTCGCAGAAGCAGCTCCAGCAAGTAGGCCAATGGGGCTATCCCCGCAGGGTGGGCGAGAGCCCAGACGGGGGTGTCCCCCAGGCAGGGCAGCAACCTCAGGCTTCCCTAACCCCAGGGAGGGGAAGAACTATACAGACATCTCAGGCCCCTGAGTGGTTCCCACCTCCTGCTCTTCCCCATCCGGACTGGGGCTCCTACATCAGCAGCTCTCATCCGGGGCCTAGTGTCTGTGATCAGGCTGGGCAGGGACGGGACGCCTCTGGTAGCTAAGGGAGAAAAGTCCAGGGAAAAGACTGGGAAAACACGGTTCATTAGCTGCCTGTGTTTTATTTTAGCTTCATACTCAGCCATACGCTGAAACAGGCTGCTGGTTAGGCTGACTCTTCCTACAGAAATCTTGTGAGTTAGGTAGTAAGCTTTCTAGAACTCAGATCTGATGACAGCGTCACTAACGACCTCTGTGGGTCCCCAGCATATTACGGCCCAAATCCCTTCTCAATATAGTATATGTGTCACATTATGATGAGACCACTAGCTAACTCCCCGTGCAGCCCCACCCCACTCCCTCACTCGCAACTGGCTGCAGGCCCTCCACCTGTGCTCAGTGAGCCCGCACCTCCAGGTTGTTGAAACTCACCTCTCAGGAGTTTCCGGAATGTCGATATCAGGGTTCTGCTGCCAGATGCCCTTTATCCCGAAGGCCTATAGGGGCCTCGCCAACTCCTGGAAGCCTTCCCTGGTCTCCCATTCTTGGCCAGGTGCTCCTTCCCAAATTCTGGAAACTGTATTATAATCCTTATCACACTGTAGCATAGTCCTGTGCTTACTGCTCTGTCTCTCTGGCCCAACTGTGAGTTAACTAAGCAGAGGCCTTGCCATTCAACTCAGGATTCCCAGTGCCTAGAACATCCAAGTAGAAATTCTGAGTTAGACGACAGGCCTGCCCTGACCACCAGCGTGGCTCAGGAGGTTGGACGTCATCCTGCAAAGTCAGAGGTCCCTGGTTCGATTCCTGGTCAGGAGGGCACATGCTTGGGTTGTAGGTTCAGTCCCCAGTCAGGGCACATACGAGAGGCAACTGATTATAGTTTCTCTCTCCCTTTCCTTCTCCCTTCCCCTATTTCTAAAAGTAAATACATACATAAATAAATAAAAAGAATACAGGCCTGCCTCTAAGACCTAGCTCTCACCTTTGAGTCCTCTACACCCCGGGCTCTTCTCCTCTGTAGAATGGAGATGGTAATAACACCAGCTCATTTAAAAACTCATGCAGGTGAAGGAAAACACTGCCTAGAGACAACCCAACTCAGTGTCTTGTTCCCACATGGCCAGTGTTTACAGACAAAAGGAACAGAGCCTTGGCATACGTCCTCGACTCTTTCTAAAATATTTTATTTATTTATTTTTATAGGGGAAAAGGGAGAGAGAAGGAGAGGGAAAGAAACATTGATGTGTAGTTGCCTCTCGTGTGCCCGCTGCCAGTGACCTGGCCCACAACCCAGGCACATGCCCCGACTGGGAATCGAACCCACAACCTTTTGGTTCGCAGGTTGGTGGTCAGCCCACTGAGCCACACCAGCTAGGGCTGTCCTTGACTTTTCAGAAGAAGAGACTGAAGCTCAGGAAAGTGAACTCACCCACAGTCACAAGGAAGGTAAGGAAGTAGCAGAGCAGGTACAAACCTGGGCTTGGCTATCTCCCATGGCTCTGCCCAGACTTGTGTGCCCCCCAGGGCTCTGAGGACCAGCTGCACCCTCACACCACGGCCTGTCTCTGTCCAGACGGCAAGCCCATTTGCTCCACAAGGCAAATGCGGACTTCTGGGTTGTCCCAGCTGACGAACCGGGGGAACTTTCTTCACCCTCATCATCTGGGGCAGTCATTTCAAGGAACCGTGGATTCATTTGTTTATATCTGGAAAATACAATAACTTTATGGAATGAACAATAGGCCTTGATGCAGCCGCCACCCAATGAAACAATTTTATCCTACCAGTTCCTTTCTAACTCTTCCTTTTCTCTATTGTGAAATAAAGATTTTGAATAAATTATCTCTATGGTACCATTCATCTCTGAATCTCTGTGCTATATATATGACATAAAACAGCTAATGCTTCCCAAAGTCAAAATCAGTCTTGGGTCGCCCACTCTTGGGCACCACACATCTCTGCTTCCCTCACTGGGTCTGGATAACGAAAAACTGTCAGTCCATGGCTGCTGTCCATCAAGGTGAAGGCGTGGCCATGAGGTCAGCCACAGAGAGAAAGCATTTGGGCCCAACAGGGACGGTTCAGGGAAGCAGGTGCAGGATGCAGAGCCTGCATTTTCCTCCAGCACCCTGCTCGGAGGCCAGTCCTTCACTGCCCCTCAAATCCAGAGAGGACCTTCCCCTGGAGGAGGGGGCACTCAGAACTGACCCTCTCACATCAGCTATACAGCAAGAGACCAATACAAGGCTGGCCCCGCAATTGCTACTAAGAGATGATTCTCCACCAGGGACCCAGCCGTGCTTGCATAAAGTCTCTCGGGTGACCTGCCTTCTGCAGAGGCTCCTGCGCACACTCAGTCCCACAGCGCAGCTGAGAGGAGGAGGCCTCACTTTCCAGGAAGAAGTGTGCTTACTGTCGATGTGATCCTGCCACAGGGAGCCTGAGACTCTGCTGCAACTTTGAAAATGGCTGCCATCAACTTTTCTGTCTGGCCCAGGTCACCCAGGGCCATTAGATCACCCTTCCCTACTCCTCAGTGGTCAGAGTCAGGGAACGGGAAGACGTCATGTCCACCGTGGGCGGCCCGTCACGGAGGCAGAGAGGAAGCCCCAGGTGGCAGGAACCATCCCTGCAGCTGCATCAGGCCCCGCTCAGCTCGCTTCTTCTACCATCTGCTCACTGGCATTTATGCACAATAGTAGCTACCTCACAGGTTTGTTGTGGGGATAAAAATGAATTAAAACATTCGGAGCTCTGAAAACAGTTCCTGGCACAGAATGAACTTTCTCCAAGTATTGTTCTTTTTATTCATTCAATCCAATGAATACTCAAATTCGTTGGATGGGGAGCACCTACTGTGGGCCAGGGACTGAGTGAGTCCCTGGGTGAGTAAGACTGGGTGAGACTGGGTAAGACTGAGTGAGACTGGGTGAGTAATGACAACCCTGGAGGATGCTTAGACTCTCTGGGCGGGGTCCATGGGTGTTCCTGGGGACCTTCTGTAGAGCGTAGGAACCTGCCTCCTGAGGTGGGAAGAGCAGTCACACAAGGCCCACTTTCCGAGACAATATCCAAGAAACATCACTCAAATTGACCTCTGCCTGAGAGGCAGAGGAGGGGACCCCCTCCCTGAGCCTCCCCTTGGGCTTGTCCAGGCACTTGTTGTCCAAGCCAGTCCCTTAGACTGGAAGCCTATGCCATCCTGCTAGAACCCCATATTTACCTGTTTAGAAAATACCTTTCACCAAGGCCTCCAGAGTCTATTTCCTAGGGGAGCCATTCTAGCTGGAATCGATCCCCAAGCCAACACTTTCAGGAAAATGGTCCTTTGTAAGAAACTAGAAGAAAAATAACACTGCAAAAATTATCTCATGGTCACCTTCGATCATCTCATTTTGGGTGTGCCATAAAACCTTATTGGTAGGCAACAATCTGATGTTAAATGGCTAATCCCCCCGCTGCAGAGAAAACATCTCGGCCTGACCTTATTTTCTATCAATGTGGAGAACAGCACTCAGCATCCTCACTGGATAACGCTGGGAGGGGTGCCCAGCTGTCTGAAATGCCAAGCAGATACAGAAGAAAGTCTGGGATTCCTCATAGGAATCAAATTTAATTGATCCACCATTCAACTATTATTGATTACATAATATATGCTAGACACTAGGGGTAAAAAAAAAAAAAGAAGTTACATCTTCCATCCAAAGAGCTCACAATCCTGTAAGGGAGACCAATGATGGGTGAGTCTGATGATAGAAATCTGTATCCAGGATCACCTTACTGCAGACTAATTTGTTTTAAAAAATGTCATTCCACTGCTGGCAGGCTTTCCACCCTCAACAAGTATTCTCACCTATTCTCTGGAAAGTTACTGGACACGCCATGTTGATTAATTCCTTCACCTGCCATGTCTTTTCTTCCCACCTTGCCTATAGGAAAAACTCCTATTCATCCTTAAAAACCCTTCTCAGATTATCCCAGTCATGAAATAGGAAACATTCTATTTCCTATACTACTTTTCTACCTTTTTCATATTTGTATTTTTGCACATATAATTCTATAGTCTAATTAATTTTTGCAAATCCATAGTTTTTACTAGACCATAGGCTTCTTTAGGGCTTAATACAGTGACTAGCCCACACTAGGTATTCTTAAATGTTAATTGAACGGAACTGTGTGAAAGATATAACAGTATTACTACTGTGGCCACCACAATAACTACTTTTTGAGAATTTTTATGAGCCAGGCATTATGACAAATCAGATATACATCCTCAGTGTTTCCTCAAGACAACTTTGAAAGCAGGAAGAACATGGATGGCTTCTCCAGTGATACTTCACACAAAAACGTGTTCTGTGAATCGTTACTTTTCCTCCATTTTTACAACCCATCTTTGAACCTCTTGCCCTATTTTGGAGTCAGTAGTCTGACTTAGATATCTTATTTCTGCATTCCTGGAGTCCCCTAATGTCCATGCAAGCATACCAATCTGGTATAAGTATTGATTTGGTCGTGTGCTTCCTTCACTAGACTGCAAATTCCTTCAAGTCAGACGTGCCTCGTTCCTTTTTCTATCCCAAATCATCGTCATATGCCTAGAACGCAGCAAGTGTTAAATGAGTGTTTACACTGAAGGAAGGAGGGAAGGAAGGAAGGCAAGCAGGGAGGGAGGGAGGGAGG
>PVKM010037957.1:0-14267 GCA_004027735.1 Carollia perspicillata | reverse complement strand
GAGGACCCGATGCGATGGAAAGAGGGCGTGATCAGAGCAAACTCAGAAAGGATGAAGCAGCATCGGAGACATGCGTGTTTCATTTTCCCACTTCCGCTGCGTAGGACTGGTCAGTTCCCTATAGGAAATCTCTGTCTCCTTATTTCTGGAGCTAAGGAGAGTAACTGGATATCTCTATGGTTTCCACTCTCCCCATATTTATTGCTATTGGATTTGTTTGACTCTCAGAGAAAACAAAAGGTTGCAGCCATGAGAAATTCCTCTTGGAATCCAATGGGTATCTGAGTCACTTAGATTGACCCTGCACTGGATTTTTCCTAGATAGCTTTCTTCACCCATTCCTTCAACCAACCTATGAGCATCGGTTACGTGCAAGGCTTAGTGTTAGGCTGTGTGCCTTGAATAATCTCGTAGAACCACTGTGGCTGCCTTTAAAGAACTGCCCTTCTAATGGAGAAGCTCAGACACCTGCGTGAGATGGACTCCCAGATGGCAGCGGCTAAGAGAGGCCCCCTGCTCTGCGCGTATTTGCCCGGCTGCGTGCGTTCCCTCCCCCTGGCCCATGCTCAAAGCAGGTTGTCTGCAATCCAATCAAGGCCATGTCCGGAGACCCAGTGTCCTTGTCCAATGAGGAAACATATCCTCCACTCATTTCAGGAAAAAAAAAAGCCAATCTCATAATTGGCTTTGCATTGCAGGCATATTTGTGAGGGGTGCAAATAAGAAAATATTTAAAATATTTGATCTATTTTGGGTGAGGTTCTGGAGCCTTGGCCTAAAAGCATGTCCTCTGAGAGGCAGTGATTGCTCTTGGGGGGCAAACTATTTTTAAGAGTAAAATAAGGAAAAATGTGTTTGCACACAGATAACCGAGTCTGGTAATATGTGGGGAGCGATGGCTGTTTGGAACGAGCAAAGGAACTGGGTACCATGGGTTCAGCTAACTCACCAATCAACGCTGGAGATCCGGTCACTTGGGGTCACAGAGAGCGTGACAGAGACCTGAGGAAGCTTTGCAGCTTGTCGTCTCCTTTCTCCAAGTCTTCACTTGGGCCTGGCAGGTTCCCCTCACTTCAGACTCCCCCATCCTCCCCTGTTCCTCCATTGGCCACTGCCCTCTGTCCGTAAACATGTCCCAGACTTGGAGGAGAAACACCTTTGGCAGACTCTCGTTTCTTTTAGCTTCACTCTTCCTGTCAAATTTCTCCAAGCGATTGGTTTATGCCGGGCCCCTCCCTCCTTCTTTTTCCACGACCTCCCTTCGTCTTGGACCCTGGGCATTTTGACTTCAGCCCCCACCCCCTCTTCTGAGCCGCTGAGATCCCCGGGCTGCTGACGCCTCTGCGGTCTTCCCGAGCCCCGGGCCCCTCCTGCTCCTCTCTGTGCCTGCAGTAGCTTCTGCCGCTGGGGTCTGGCCTGCCTTCTCACCTCTCCACTTTCTTTAACTTTTCCACTTGGTTTTTCTTTTCCCTCAATTCGGATGTTCCCCCGGCACCCAGGCGGGATCTCTCTGTCTTACAAAATAGGACTATTGACTTCACAGGGCAGGTAGAAGAATGAAATGAGATCAAATATAGGTGAAGTTGCTTTGTGAGCAAAATGCTCATTTATGTATTCATGGGACAAACATTTACAAAGTGCCCTTCCCATGCCAAAACTTTGCTCAGGCTTGGGAATACAGAGGCACTGTGTGAGGCGAGGTAGCTCCCCACCCGTGAAAGGGATGCTGGCAGACACACGTAATCACGTAAGTGCAGTAAAGTCAGGCAGGTGTTGCCATAAACATTCTATGCAGTGATGTTCACTCTGGAAACCTGAGGAGAGCTAGGTCATTTTTATCTGTTGGGTTTTTTTTTTTTAATTATTTACTATTACACTTTCAACAATGCCCTCCTTTGATATGACAAATTAACGTACGTATTTAGCCCTGAACATTTGTTTCTATCTTGAATTCCCTTGCTCAGAAGTCTTTAATATCATCTTACTACCAGTAGGATAAGGTCAGAGCCTGGCTCAGCCTTTTAAAACGGTCTATGATCACCCCTCTTCTTGCCTCTCGTATGATTCCCAACACAACCCTGTCCCCCCTTCCCCTGGGATTACGCTCACAGAATGTGCCTCCTGCCTCCGGGACTCAAGTCCCTGTGGCTTTTCCCGCTTCACACTCACCTGAGACCTGTCCAGTCTGGCTCCAGCTCCAGGTCTGCCTGGAAACCACTCTTTAAATCCCAGCCCTGGTGCAATAATCCCCTCTGAGCTGCCTACGGAAAACACTGCCAAACCTGCTCAATTTCTATTTATCAATTACTTATTTGAATTATTTGATTTTGATATATACACCCTATTTCTCTAATAATTAATCAGTTATTTCATTAAACATTCATTAGTTATGATTAACGCATATCTCTTGAGTACCTGTTAAACACTGTCAGCTCTATTATGTCCTAGGGACATAGTGGTAGACAATCAGAATTTTAAAACATAGGGACCATATCTTACAATTACCAGCCATATATTACATCCATTTCTCTCTTTCCCTTTTATCTTCTCTTTCGGGTCAGAATTAAAAGACACAAACAAACAAAATAATAAGATGTTTTAATGAAAACTATTTCTGTTCAACTGTTTACTAACACAGTACTGAGAAACTGAGGATTCAAGTCAGTGCCTGGGGAAGGGTGTATGTAGATTTGGGTCTAGGCCATGAACCCTGGGGTCTCTTTGCTGCTACCCTAATTAAGAGGGGCATGTGGCTGGGGGGAGGGGAAGCAGGGACTACAGCCCTCCCGAGTGCTCGTGAATACCAGGCATACTTCACACAGAACTGTCCATGTATGGACTTCTGGGCACATTTGGTTTACATGACTCTTCTCAAAGGCAGGGAAGTAACAGTCATAATAAAAATAACAAAGAAATAAGTATGGCCAGAGTTGATATAGAAACTAGAGTGCCAAGATACTAACTTAAAGTGGGAAATATATCCTGAGACAGAAAACTGAGGTGGCCATTTGAACCAAGACTCCTGTCCAATGGGCAGCCCCCTTAGGACACAGCAAGGAGGTGGTCGGCTTTTGACCCAAAGCCCAAGGGCTGGCCAATGTGGAGGGATGATGCCAGCAACCTGTGGTGGCTGACAAATTGCTTCTCCTTAGGAATCTTTCTATCTGAAGAATTAGATCCCCTTGCTGGGAGAATCTCTAAAAGAGCACTGGGAAATACTGGTATATTCTTTCTGAAGTCCTAAAATACCAGGCTTCTCGTTGCCCATTATGCCATCTATCTTGCCTTCTTTCAAGGTATAGATCCCAAGATGATGTGTTATTTTTAATCGAATATCTCCTGGTAGTCTCTACGAATCCCTGTCCTTAGAAGTTGTCTCCTTAGATCATCTCTACTCTGTTGAGTGGCTAATTTGGGGGAAGTTTTCATCTAAATTGATTGTTCACAGCCCCCCTCCCAACCCATGTGCATGTAATCAAGTACTCATAGCTATATCCCAGTACCTGGAATAAGGCCTAACACAAGATGTGACGGATTGAATGAATGAGTTGCAGAGTTTCAACTTCCGGCTATCATTTCCACATTTGGGGGTTCTTTCAGGGGGAACTGCTAGCTGTGATATCTTTCAGCAACTCATCCAGTGCAGCACTTGAACACTCTTCCTTTCCCAAAGAAAATCCATGCTAGGTAATGGTCAAGTTCAAGGGAAATGATTGGGCACATCTTTTAGGGGTCAGAGGCTAAAGCCTTAGGGCAGGGCTCAGGCTTGCGCTGCAAGCCCATCTTTGGGCTCAGAGGCTCTGCTGTGACCCGGCTGGAGTATTGTGGAGAGACGGGGTTGTACTCGCTTAGGAGAGTGCCTGGTGCTTCCTTTCTTCACACCCCTCTTCAAATACTTCTTCATTTTTCTGGCTGGTGGACTTCGGACTATCCTTCCTTTCTCAATGGAGTGATGAGATGTAAGATGCATTTGTAGATTCAATTGCACACCAGCCACACTTACCTGGGGAATACCCTGGATTCGGGGTCAAGGTTCTAACTAATGGGTGAAGTGATCTTTCACCCAACACTAGTTTCTGTCTTTATTTCCCTTGGGAAAGTCATGGAAAAAGCTGCCTAATGGTGGGGATCAAGTGTGGGTGTTCCCAGATTCCTGCTAAATACCACCCTTTTAAGATAGCTTATAAGCTGCAAAGACCTGGTTGCAAATATTTCAAAAATAATAAAGAACAAAACATAAATAATGATAGGCACCTATATATATATATATAAGTATATATAATGTATTAATTCAGTTTCACATGAAGTCTATATTATTGAGATGTAATACATTGATCAATTTATTTTATACAGTAATATCACTCTATTGATATATTTAATATATCTGTTACCTGTTAATATATTTGATGTTTAATAATTATAATTAAAGACATAATTTAATGCATTAAATAGATTACTTTTTAAAGTCAAGAACTTTATTATTATTATTATGTGTTAATTAATTAATTTATTTGGCACTTTTATTCCAAATAACCATGTCATTCATATTATCACTAACTTCCTCTTAAATATGCCTGTGAAGTTCATTGGCAAATGCTACAATGCTCACTCATAGAAAGCAGGGACAGTTTAAGAACTTCCCCTCGGAACGTAGAAAGAGTACAGATTACAAGTTAAGCAACCTTAATAAGTTATTCAGTTTCCCTGAGTTTTAGTTTTCTCATTTGTAAAGTAGCTGCCTCAAGGAGCTGATACGAAGTTCAAGTAGATTAATATGTGTAAACACGCTTTACAAACTGTTAAGAGGTACTTAGCGGTGAGTGATTTTGCCATTATCAACATGGCACTGAGATAAAACCCAAGTAGCCTCCTGACTGCCAGTTTTATTTCTTTAACTTGAACTTCATCTACTGCAATTTTTCTGTCTAACGGGCCTTGAATCTTGATAAATTATGGAGCAGTGGTTTTAGCCGCTACGGAACTTTTCTGATACTTGTCATTCCAAAGAAATTGGTGAAATTCCACCGTGCACAGAAAGAAAAACACCAAAGTTTTTCTTAAATGTTGGAATAAGATATCTTTTGGAAAACAGGGTTGGGGCTGTTTATCTTGCATGGTGTGTATTGTGTGTCTTTTCCCCAAGTTTTTAAGTATTGTTTTTGTGTGTATGCATTTTAACGTCACATAATTTTAATGTAAGTGACATTGCGTCATATGTGTCATCCATTTGTTCTTTTCCTCACTAAATGCTGTGATTTTAAGATAAAAAAATAGCATTTGCTTTTTAAAGGGTTGCTAATTCTTTAAACTCCGAAGAGATACTGTAATCGAGAAAACTTCAGACATCGTGCAGGTTGTGGTAAGTTTTCTGGAACCAAGGCAAGAGTGCCCCTTCGAATCCTTCCGTTTCTTTTCTCTTCCACCTCTGACTTGTAGACTGTCCCGCTGCCATTGCCTTGTTTAGGTCGTCAGCATTGCTCACCTGGTTTTCTGCAATAAATTTGTCTTCCTGCTTCCTCCAGCTCCCCATCCCCAACCCTCATCCTCAATCCGTTCTTCTCCTGCAGCTACAGCTATACCAACAGGGTCATGCCACCTGCCTGTCGAAAGCTCTCCTTCGATTTCCCATCACGCTGAGAACAAAACCCGACAAGTCCCTCTGTGATCTCTCCCCTCTGCTGCTCAGATTTCCTGCTGCTCCAGTCCTCTCTCCCCTGGTCTAGCCAGAATGGCCTCCAGTTATTCCTGCAACAGGACAAGCACGCAGTGGCTCTGGCCCTTCGTGGGTGCTGTTCCCTCCCCCCTGTAAATAGTTGCATCACTCCACCTTGCCCTTTAGATCTCTGTGGAATGCCACCACATCGGAGGGGCCCCGTTGACTCTGCATGAAGTGAGGACCATCCTGCAGCACTGCCTTCCCCAGCTCTGACTTATTTTCCTCCTTGGCCTTTGTCACCACCACTGGACGCGTTACATCTTCGACTTGGATGCTTGTTCATTGACGTCTACCCTTCATCAGAAAGGAGTTTCACTGAGAACAAATTCTCTGGGTTTTTTTTTTTTTAATCCTCACCTGAGGATATGTTTATTGATTTTAGAGAGAGGGAAAGGAGAGAGATTAAAAGTGAGAGAGAGAGAAGCATCGATGTGAGACAGACACATCAATTAACTGCCTCTGGTACATGCCCCAGCTGGGGATCGAACCCACAACCTAGGTGGATGCCCTGACCTGGAATTGAAGCCAAAACCTTCCGGTATACAGAACGGTGCTCCAACTAACTGAGCCACCCAGCCAGGGTGTTCTATGTCAGTTTTATTTGTTGCTTGCTCCCCAGCACCCTTTCATGGTACATGGTAAATGCTCAACAAAATTTGTGGAGCACATGAGTGATTCATGGATAAAGTTTAGTCATCTAAAATGGACTAACAGGGTCATCCCTGGATAATCTGGCTCCTGTTCACGTTCCCAGTAGCACCGTGGGCATCTCCCATCCCCCACTGCACAGACACGCTCATACCCTTCCCTCTATGTCCCAGCCAGATTGAACGTTTTCCATTTCTGTCAACCTGCCTTGCTCCCTCTTGTCCTCAGTGTTCGCACATACCGTTCTCTCGTCATGGAACACTGTTCCCTCACATCTGTGTCCAGCTAGCTCCCTCAGGCCTTCCTTCCTCTGGGAAGTCTTTTTGACAGGCCCCGTCTGAGTTTTGTACTCCTCCTAGCCCAGGACGCAGTGAACTTCCACTGTAATTACACTTAGGCTACCGTGTTGCAAGTGCCTCTTTTCTTATCGGTACCCACCATGCGTTCTGAGTTTCGGGAGACAGAGACAGATCTTCGTCTCTGTAATTCCAGCACAGTGCCTCGATAAATATTTATGGACTGATTGTTCTCTGACGTGTGCATTTACAAACTCTAAATTGCTGGAGGGCACAGCCTATGGGTTTAACAGAATCTGCATGGCTCTTAACAACAATAATGTGGATGTACCTGGCGCTGAAGCATACGTGGGGGTCCCAGAGTGGTAGTTAGAAAGAGCTACCGAATCTTTGAGACATTGTCTTCCATTCAAAAATAACCATGAGGCGATGTGCTTCATCCAGGGTCCCATGGGCATTTTTAAACAACTCTTGATTTGGGGACATTCCACGTGACATCGGTCTCCTCTGTGTGAAAGGCCCCAGGGCTGGAAGAGAAGGGCATTGAAGAGGGCACTGACCTTGGTGCCAGAGAGTTAATGGGACCCCGTGGGTTATTTTGAGTGTGTATTCCCAGGAAGAGAATGTCAAGGTCTGTGTGAGCTTGGTTTTCTCACATGTCAACGTGAGAACAGCAAAGAAGGCAGCCTCCTTCCCAGCATCCCTTTGAAGAATAATAAATAAATGTGATAATGAACTGTCTCACAAAATAAAACAGACTTTGAAGTAAAAAGCAGCCAGCCAGCATTCAACATGTAGCTGGAAGTTGTCCCACCTTCTAACCATTCCTATCCATGTAATAAGTGATAGTCAGTAACCTCACCAAACTCCTGATCTTATAATTGCACACGCACACACGAAGTGCCACGGAAATTTCACAGGAAGGAAGACTAACTTCATGTGTTCATCCCAAATGATCAGTTCACTTAAAATTGAAATGTATATTAGTGTTCACTTACTCACTACTAGTGTGATATGTGTGTGTACACACACACACACGTACATGTATGAGCAGGTCAAGTCAACAAAGCAGTCATCCCAGTTCTAAATTGAGATGGTTAGACTAGAAGCTCACTAATGCATGTTCAGTTCTAAGAACCAAGGAGGCTAGGAGTTTTGACTTTGACTTTGCATTCTCCTATGTATGTTTTCAGAAAGAAGAACGGATTTGCACAGTCTGTATAAGACGGCATTACTTGAAAGTACTGGCATGTGGAATACACTCACAGGAAGTCTCTGGGTGGGTAGATGTACCCTATGCTTGTTACACTGCACAGTCTCCCTACCACAAGCCTGACTCCAGATACAAACCTGCTGTTGTCGTTGAATGGATGCCCATGCGTTGCTAACAGTGCTGTGCCTTGGCGTGAGCAGGCTATCGTCCTATGTAGCCATCTAAAACAGTCTTACTCTGCTCCATATTTTAAAAGTAGTCACAAAACACACCCTTTGCACTCTTACGAGAATCCCTGGGAAGAACTCAGGTCTGGAAACTGCTAGAAGTCTCTGGGCTAATTTCATGAGTAATCTTTGTAGTACGTGGGATGCGCTCTTCGAAACACAAGGCTGCAGTCCAGGCCAGAGCCCACACGCCAGCAGATGGCGGGTAGCAGGGCAGTGGGAGAAGGTGGCTCTTTCTAGTCAGAAAACATCCACGAAGAATGGGCGTTGGGGGCGGAAGGAGGGCAGCAGTGTGCAGAGCGCAGCTCCAGGGGAATCATCCGTGATCCGTGTGATCGCTTCTCGGAGAGGAGGGAGAGCAGCGTATCTCATTCAGTCGGTCCATGTGGAAAGTCAATATGGACAATACTTCAGGTAGGTTTTTTTTTTTTGAACCAGTAACCAAATAGCTAAGTCTTGGGTTTAAATGAATTCTAAAGAAAAATGATTAAATTGACCCCAATTTTTCTTTCTGGCAAAGAATGCCAGATTCATGTCAAGTCCGAACATCCTGTGTCTTAGGGCGCTGAGAGCAAAGTAGCCTCTCCGAATGAAGCAAATTAGTAAAATGCTGGGGGTGGGGAGCATAAACGGTGCTTTCAGTGTTAGGCCTCGTGCTCGCTTCATCCACCCTGAGGATATTTATTCGGTGCCCACTATCTGTCAGATTGTGCTATCCAGACGCGTTCTACATTTCAGGTTCTACAGCCCTGTGGGAAAACTCCTATGTTTACAGTATCTTTGGGCTTTTGTTGCAAGGGGTCGTATGGATTCCTTTAACGTTAAAAGGTATATTGATTGATTTTTACTAATTTCCTATGTGTGTAGTTAAATCAGGTTAGAGTTTTCAAGTCAAGCGTCATTTTTGGGAAGAAATGAAACAGGTCGGCTGTTTAACAGGCACCGGAACCTTGCGTCTAAGGATCATGTAAGATACACCAGCTCTAAGCATGCATATCTATAACAGAATCTCGAGAGGGGCCTTCAACACAGGGCCTTTACAAAGATGACAGATTATTGAGACTGATGAAGCCTCCTTTTAGAAGTAAGAACTCCACATAATTTATAATACATAGTTTACTGTAGCATCCTGTTGTGTACTATGGATTAAAATCAATATAGACTAGATTTTTAAAAATTTTTTACTTATTTTTTTAAAGATTTTATTTATTTATCTTTTAGAGGGGGGGAAGGGAAGGAGAGAAGGAGAGAAATATCAATGTATGGTTGCCTCTCGTGCGTCCCCTGCTGGGAACTGGCCCACAACCCAGGCATGTGCCCTGACTGGGAAATGAACCACGATCTTTTGGTTCACAGGCCCGCACTCAATCCACTGAGCTACACCAGCCAGGGCAGATCTTTTTATTTTAATCTCAACTTCTCATCTATGAATAGATTGTGATAACACTTGAGTACTGTAGCTGAATAAATAATTTCTCCAAATATTATTTTAACCATAAGAACAGACTGCAGAAGCCCCAAATGGACTCCAGAATGTAGAAAAAGTAACTTGTAATAAAGGTAATATTTTGGATAAGAAAAAAGATTGTCTACCCAATAATTTGTTGGGGCTATTAGTTACTCACTAGGAAAAGAACAATGTTTAGATCCCTTTATCACATTATTCACTAATAATTTTCATATACATTAAAGATATAAGCATGGAAAAACTATAAAAACAATCAGAAAGTACAAAAGAGCTTCATTGCCTTAGATAGGTAAGACCATTTTATTGTTTTAATTTATTTTTTACCCTCACCCAAGCACATTTTTAAAATCACATTTGAGAGATAGCAAGAGAGATCAATGTGAGAGAGAAACATTGTTTGGTGTGCCTCCTGTATGTGCCCCTCCCGGGGATCGAACCGGTAATCTAAGTATATGCCCTGAACAGAAATCAAACCTGCGGCCTTTCTGTGTACGGGAAAATGCTCCAATCAACAAGCTACACTGGCCGGGGCAGAAAGGTCGTTTTTAAAGAGACTAAGAAGGCAAACAACACAAAGGAAAAGACCAATAGATAGGTCTTAAAAAAATAAATGACTCTGCCTCTATGAAAAATAATACAAGCAAAGGTAAAAGACGAAAGACAGCTTAAGGATAAAATATTTACTGTCATCACAAACCAAAATAAAAACTTTGCCACCATTCTCTTGTGGCCAGGGCCACTCCCAGGGCAGCTGACTCGAGCAACATCTTATTACCTGGTGTACTTCTAAAAAAAAACCCAAAATTAGCAATGCCCAGGCTGCATCACAATCCAGTTAAACTAACATTCCTTGAGTAGAGCCAGACATTACTTTAATAATGTTCTCCAGAAAAACTGAGATGCCTTCTCTCATTATTTTCTCGCACGAGAGCTCACGCTCCAGGTGCGTCAAGTCATCACAATTTCTGGGTCATTAGACTCAAAGTTCTCTTCAGAGCTGAGTCTTCTCCAAACCGACTCCCTCTCCCCGCCACCTTCAACGGAGAGCCAGCATAACATTCCTCTGTTTATTTTCTCTCCGAAAACACATTCAAGATTGCAGAGTGTATTTTTGATAATTGGTGCAAAGACTAGATTTATAGTCCTATCTGGCATAAATCAGCCTCAACATTTATTGGCAGAAATGTAAGTCGCACAATTACTCGGTGGTGGTTATGCATTCTCGACACATTTATCTTCTGGAGCCCGAACGCTCTACGTGCATGGACACATAAGAAATTCCCCACTCTTGAGGCCTCTTCTCTGGCTCCTAGAGGTAGATTTATGGAGGTATTACTATACACTACATAGGTTTTTTAAAAAAATAATCTGGATGGTTTGGGGTAGCCAAGAGAAGAAGCTAACCCTTAACATGCTGAAATAATAATGTGTTCCTTTGAGAGTACTGAGCTGGATGTGCAAACACAAACCCAAAATGAAAAATAAATTAACTTGGAAATTATTTGACTGGTTACTGTCGCTAAAGAACAGATTTCTTTGGCATTCTGCAGGTAGCTTCCTTTCCTGACTGTATGAAGGTACCCGGTTGCACCTATGCGAAATGAGCATTCTGTCCGTGTCGCAAACCCGGTCAACCGAGAAGTACACCAAGAAGAATCACCAAGCTCTTGAAAGGTATTCCCTTAAGCTCCCGGGTTTGCTCTCCTGACTCCTCTGCCAGTTGAAGATCCCTACTAGCTCGCTCCTAGAAATCTCCTCCCAGAGCATCTTGAGTCTGAAATGCTTCATGAATGACATTACTTGAAAAGAAACTATGAGGCCTTGGGCAAGGAGCCAAAGGACTCCATAGCATAGATGGCGGATTTATCATTTCCTCCACCAACACTAAAAGCCTTGGAAGAGAAAGACGCTCTGGGAGTTGAATGTCCCAACGAAGAGATGATAAAGAGAAAGGAAATTTAAAAGACAAAAGCATGGTTTTAGGTATTGGAATGAATGACGGATTCTTGGCCAGGGAGATATCGACCAGACGCTAGGTGACATAATTGAAAAACTTTAAATTAAACAAAGAAAGAGAGGGAGACAATCACATTGATAGACCTTTGAAAGTGGTTCCGGTGGAGGACAACCAGTGAAAAATGAGAAAACGAATCAGTGTGGGAGGCGCCTCGTGTTTTCCACCCCCCAAATATTGGAGGGGAGATGGAAGATGGAAATAATACAGGCTCGAAATCTCTCTACAGCCCTGGCTGGTGTGGTTTAGTGGATTGAGTTCCGGCCTGTGAACCAAAGGGTCACCAGTTCGATTCCCTATCTAGGACACATGCCTGGGTTGCAGACCAGGTGCCCAGTAGGGGGTGCGCAAGAGGCAACCACACATTGATGTTTCTCTCCCTCTCTTTCTCTCTCCTTTCTCCTCTCTAAAAAATAAATAAATAAAATCTTAAAGAACAAAGTCTGTGTCTTAAAAAAATCTTTATACTAATAATAGCTATCATTCACTATTTACTATGTGCTTTTAAACTTAAGGACAACCCTATAAAGTAGGTACTAGTATTACTCCCATATTACAGATGGAGAAAATGAGGCCTGTAGAAGCCGAGTTACCTGTATAAGGACACACGCAGCTGGTAATGAAAACACAAGGATTTCGACGTGAGCAATCCAGTCTGGAGCCCACATTACATCATACAGTCTCTCTAACCAGCTCAGTGTATTGTAAACAAAGTAAGCTTGAGATTCTACTATAATGTGATTTTGAGACATGGTGGGAAGGGACTCCAGGTTAAAACACAATGATGGGAGAACATGCCCTATTCTCCAACAGCAGGCCTATAATAAAAGGAGACCGGATGGTAGGTATTCCCATGAGTAACCTGCCGACAGTCATACCGTAGACAACGGGGGAGTTACAGAAAAACACAGATGACTTGTTTTGGAACTTTGCTATAGGCCACCTGGTCAGAAAGAGAAAATTAATTACATATCTCTGACAGATAAAACTAGTATAAGAGTAAGATCTAGAATTGGCCATTGACTATACATTGCACAGACCAGTAGACTTCTTGATTTGTTTTCTCCTTTAAGAAAGAAAGTGGAAGTCGATTTTTTATTTCAATAGCTAGGAATGAAAGGATAGGCATGACCACACATATGCCTTAGTCTATAGGAAGGCAGAATTGTTAAAAATCAAGGGAAGAAAGACATGGTTCTCCTCCCAAGAAAAGGTGCCGAGAAAGACCACGGACACAGTTCTAGCTGCAATCCATTATGCATGACTGTAATAGAAAAGGGCCGCGTGTTATCCCGACGAAGTACAAGGAGAGTGTGCTGGTGGTTAAGGTGTTACCTCTCAACGCCAGATCCACCCTTGCCTATCTGGCTTTGCGATGCTGGGGCTGGGGCGCTCTGCACAGCCCATTTCTGCTTTGACGTCAGGCTCCCTCTGGGGCTGAGTCAGTAGGGGGCGCCAGAGGAAGCCGCCTGGACTCAATGGAGGAAGGGAAGGGGGCTTGTTCCTGTCTGCTAGCAGTTCTCGAAGTCACCGAACAACAGCAGTTCCTTCTAGAAGCAGCGGCTGAATCTAGTCCGTGTTTTTTCCAACACTTGCCCTGTCAGCCCTCCACCCAGTCCCCAATGACAGCTGATCCAAGCTTCGTCCTCAGAAATCTAGGTCTCCTGAGGTCACTCTTCCAAGCTCAGAGACACCAGCACCCGCCTGGCAGCCTCTTCTCAGAGATCTGGATTCTGACTCAACTCCCCCTTTTGTTCTTTCGTTCTAGGGGTCAGAGCTGCTTCGTTCGTTGCCTCCCCCGTGATATCTTAGAGTTCTTTTACCCTTTCACTGACATTGTTAGCAGTGTTTTTTTAATGCATGAAACTCTCTCAGTTCAAATAACTCTTAGAGGCTTTGTCTCCTGAATGGACCCTAATTGACAGAAAAAGCATTGGGAATATTAAAGGCCTAGATGAGCAGAAAAGAGAAGGAAAAAAAGCCCAAGGCAAGCAATGGGTCTTTAAAAAGAACTTCCCGGATTAAGGAGACTGAGGAGAGGCCGCATGTTTGGAGAGGACAGTAAAGTGGTTAAGTGCCGTTTTAGAACCCAGGCTGGGCCGTCGGTGGGCAGAAAGGTGGCAGAGGACGTCATAGACCAGGGTTGGCCACTCAGATGGTTCCAGATTCTCAGAGGCAGCACCCAGCCTGACCCTACCGCTCCCCGAGCTCTCATGTTATCAGAACGCGTGCTTTCAGGGTTTCTGGAGGGTTCTTCCTCACGCTTCTACCTCTTCCTCCTCACATATCTCTAGCTCCAGAGACGTGTGCCTGCCGGTTTCCTCCCAGAGGGCTGTTCTTTACCGGGGACCACGCTCCCTACAGAGGGCTGAGAACCTGCTCCGTCAGCGATGTCAAGAACCTCTTTCGTCCAACCCTGAGCTCGCGGACTCTGCGCCTGTCCAAGTTAAATGACAGACATGCAGTCCGGCTGGGCACCTCGGACGTCTGCACGTTTCCTTGGCACCACGGAGCCTTCCTGCTGGCCGGTGGGGCCTTGAAAAGCCTCCTTCTAGGACAGGCTAACCAGAATTTCTGCACACGGTTAGAATGACCCCCCGGGCCCCTGGCCGCCGGTGCATCTTGGCCTTCTGCGCCCAGACATTCTCCAGGGCCAGGTGCGTCCCAACACCTGCCCTCTGTCTC
>PVKM010037956.1:0-14270 GCA_004027735.1 Carollia perspicillata | reverse complement strand
CCCAGGTGGGAGGGCCCGCGCACACTCCGGGACCCCGAGGGTCTCCCTGGTGACCTCTCCTGTGAGGCTGGGAGCCTCTCCCGGCACCTTTTATTCGGAGTGTTTAGGCTTTATTTCCCGTCGCTGGGGCCCTGGGCTGTGCGGTCTGTCTCACTGCCCAGTCTTGCCTAGTTTATCTGCACGCGAATATGTGTCCACAGTTGGCTAACTGCCCTGTGTGCCTTGCGTGCTCTGCTCGTCTCCTCCCTGCGTCTGGGGTCTGCAAGCTCCATGCCACCTAGGGGTGCCCAGCACTCCCGAGCCTGGCAGCCACCACGTTTTCCTGCCGCTTTCCCTCTCCGCCACCTGCCGGCTCCGCCCCTCTTACCGGTTGGGTTGAATGGCCGTCTACTTCCGCATTTCAATTTTCTGTGTTCTGGTTGTGTTATTGTTTATAAATATTTGTTGTCCTTAATCTTGGTTGTGAGAGGAGGCACAGTGCTTCCACCTACGCCTCCATCTTGGCCGGAAGTCTGTTTATGATTTATTTATAAAAATGTATCAGTTGTGTACATGCAAGAAGGATGTCAGTGAAAATGTTAAAGATCTCTGAAAATGCTCTTCTATAACAACAATAGGAAAAGCAGCAAAAGCGATCAGAGCACTTTTCCAGAACTCTGGAAATTAACCAACGGTTTTCAACAACCATGGAATGTTTATTTAAAAATATATCTGAATCTCAATATTAATGCTGTGTGGAGTTTCACTTGTTGTGTTCCAAAACCCAAAGACCCAGCTCTGTAGTGGACTTGAAAACTAGCAGCCTGGTAGCTACTGAAGGAAGAAGAGCAGTGTGTGACCTCCTCCAAAGCCCCATTCCAGAGAACTATCATTATTTTATCTTTCGTGGCTCCATGGAAGTGTAAAGAGTAGGAGCGAAAAAATGGCTTTGGTCTTGTGAAGTTAGCACAAAGTATATAAAACAAAGTCGAGTCACTTATGTGAACTAAAATGGCTGTCAGTCAGCCATAACACTTTGGTTCAAGAGGAAAATTACCTAAGTCAGAGCAGACATGCCTGGCAACAAGGTGCACTAAGATATCTGCACACGTGGTCAGAGTAGCCAGGTCTGCAGAGGGGGACCACCCATAGATAAGCTCCTGGGGAAGTTCCGCACTTGCCAGCAGGGGTGCCAGGCAGAACAGCCATGTACCACCCAAAAGCTCCTGGGCAAATTCCCCACTTGGTGTCAGAGTTGCCAAGGCATTTATGAAAAATATCTAGAAATTTGGAATATACCACTTTCAAGATATAACTGAGGCAGGCTCCAGATCATTGCTGAGAAAACTGAGCTTCGTGCACCAGAGTGCTGCTCCATGCCACCCCGATCTCCTTTGGCATCAGCCACCAGAGGCTCTACCCAGCTGGACTGAGGACTTTGTCTTCCCCGCTGCCCACTTGGCTATGGGGAGCCTTCCTTGCAAGATGCTGACAACTCCTTCACCCACTGTGCTGTCTCCCAGACCTGCAGATGGAGACTCTGGGACTCAGGTTTGTAATCCCCCATCAATTGCTCTATATGTATACTATATTTCTCTTAGATTGTTAGAGTATAAATAGGATATTAATGTATATCAATGTCCTATTTTGAGTGAACCTTCATTCAATAAAAGTTGACTGAATAGCATAGTTACCTTGCGTGACTCTTGTCTATTCCTTGGTGTCAGGCTGCTCAGCAGGCAGCTAGCAGAGCAGTTGCCCAGATGACTTATAGGAAAGGCTATATCACAAACACACTTGTGGCAAGACTATACTAATTACAAGGCTATCTTTATTTATTCTGAATTGAATATTTTCCAGGGTAAGAAGCCTTTCCAGTAGGGAAGTTTTAAAAAATGAATTGATTTTTAAAAAGAATTTTTTAAAAAAATCATGGATTTCTGAGTTGTCAAGTAACAGATAGAGAAAATATAAGCTAAAGAAAGGAAAAACTAGGGGATGAGATGTACATGGAAATTTACATAAACTGTGTCATATTCCTGAGAGTCTAGAAGGTTATGCACATGTAAAAAGCTGTGCACTGGAGCAAAAAAATACCTTACAGGCTCTCATCTCTGGCTGACCTGGAGACACTGTGCAAACAGGAAGAAATTCCCAGCTACCTGGTTGAAAGTTGCAGGCATGCCCTACACTCACACAGAGCTCTCACAGGAGATCAAGACACTTAAATCGTTCTAGACATTTAAAGAAATATCTGTCCAATTGTTAATAGACCAATGACTAAATCTAGCAGATACATCAGCAGCCATAAACAATGCAGAGTAAAGACTTTACAAAATTCTCAAAGGATGGTCATAGTTTTACATCTTTAACATTATTTGATATGCCATTGTCTCTAAGAAGTTTGATTTTTTGATTGCTTGGTGGAATAAAAAATAGCTTTAAGTTTCTCCATTTGGATCTTCCTAGCATGATAAATTTCACTTTACAGATAAAAAGATTAATCTTTGAAAAAGATAAATCTTTGCCAATTGCTATACATGTTCATTTTAATTGTATGTTCAGAAATTGGGGGAATAACCGATAGAGACAAAGAACATCACCCAGACCAAAGAATTGCCCCCTTCCCTGAGCAACTCGCATCTGATGACCGAATAATATGTGGCTCTTGTGAACTGAATCACATTCCCTCAAAATTCATATGTCAAAGCTCTAACCTTGGAAGTGGCTGTATTTGGAGAAAAGGCCTTTTAAAAGGGTGATTAAGGTTCAATCAGATAATAAAGATGAGGCCCTAGTCCAATAGAACTAGTGTCCTTAGAGGAAGAGAGAGAGAGAGACAACCAGGGAAGTGTGTGCACAAAGGATATAATGAGGTAGCACTCTGAAAGCCAGAACAGTCTCAGGGTAAGGACACCTTCCAGCATCTTGATTTTGCATTTAAAACCTTCACAGGCAGGAAAACAGATTTCTGTCTTGAAGCCACTGAATGTGTCATATTTTGTTATGGCAGTCCTCACTGGCACTAAATACAATACCCTGTGTCCAGCCTCACATTTGGAAGATATTGAAGGGTCATTTCAGCTTCAGAGCTCCCGTCAGGGTAAGTTGAGGACTTATGACTGCATTCCTGACTAACTCCTCCTTCCACCAAGTTTAGCTGGCTTTCCTTTCCTCATCCCTGTGTTCATTGATCCCAAAGTAATGCCTAATCACCCACTGGTGAGCATATTTTCACCTTGCAGTTGTTAATGTGGAACCCAGTCTGCAGCAATCACCTTGTCTACATATCCCTTCCTGGGTTACCTTAGCGGGGAGTGGTTGTTATTTGTTTGTTTGTTTTTTGTTTGTTTCAATACCAATAACTTAATTTCGTGCCAATATAAACTATTGGTAATTGAAAAAATACAGTATTGGTAATAGAAAACTTAAAAGATTGACTTATAGTTACCAGTTAGGGAAGATACCATGATCACGAAGTCGGTTTTCCCAGGTGCAGTTTATCCATTGCACTCCGGATGTGCTGACCCCTGCAACCTCCCCAAATATGGGAAACTCCACTACATCATTTGTGGCAGTGGAGAACTGTGTTTGCACTCTGCCCTGTGGGAAAGAAATGATTGACCGACTAGGATTTAGGAAAATTATTCTAAATTAGCTTATGTTTTTGCTTTGAAACTGGAATTGAACACTCAAATACTTAATAGAATTGTCAATTACTTGGTCTTGCATTTCTGAAAGAAATTATACATATGTATATCTCTACATATTTAAATTTATACACATATAACTGTAATGTATATAACTTTGATAAATGCTAATATATGTATACACAGACACATACAATTGGAATCTGTATTCATATTTTCCAAAGATCACTGATCTTTAAAATACATATTGAAGTGTTTTTGTCTCTTTTATGATTGTAGTAAGTGCAAAATATTGGTAACAGCACACAAGTCTAAGAGAGAGAATTAGAACAAGAAATGATATGCCAGATTTTTCATGGGCTATGATGCAACCATTGAAATCACATTTTTTAAAAAAATGTTTAATGGCATAGTAAAACTTTAAATCTATATTGCAGTATACAGAATAAATAACATGATTAAAATTTATACAACTAACATTATCACTATATATAAATTAAAAACATCTGTATATGTAGGCATGAGTATATGTGAATATATACATTAGTGATGATTAACAAATGAAGGATTAACAAACAATTAATTAGGTTTTTCTGAATTTTTCCAAACAATACGTAAAAAAGAAACAAATCATCCAAGAAGATAAATTAAAATAAAAATAATGACTAAAACCCATCATTCTTAATGCAAAATGTATTTAATTTCTTTCCCTCCATAAAAATATACAGTTTAAATTGAAGCACAGGGGATATTAAGCAACCAACATCATTAAACTAAGCCAGCATAGTTTCCATAATAAACATTACCATAGAAATATTTTTTCAGTGAAAAAGAAATTAATGAATTCAATTGTGCTATTATCTACAGTTTTCATTGGGTGTGTACCCACATACACTTTCTCTGTCAAGGTATCTTTCTTTTTACAACAAATAATGCCAAGGGCCCTTTCAGGTACCCAAGTTTTGATGGTACCTATCTGTTCAGCTTAAAATTTTCTCCAGGGAGATCTTAACATTGTGACTTATCTTTCATTTTCTTTTTCTTACCAAGGAGCCTGATGTTCTAACTTTATTTTCATTTCCTAAGTGTATGTAATGCTTGCTCATTTAATTTGTTCTTTAAGGCCATAGTCTTGGTTCTGGTCTCTCAGGACTGTCATGGAGACAAAGTATATGTCTGTGGACTCGTAAAAGTGTAAACCTAACTCTGTTGTAGCTCATACTACTTTTTTATTATAACAATTTTCATGTCTATTTTCACTCCTAGGCATATCATTTACTATATTACTACCCCAAGCATCTTCCTATTTGTCCTCTATAATTTCAGTCTTTCATTTTCAATGGCATATAATACAAAGTCACTGAAATTATTGCAGTGTCTTACAGATGCTGATGGAGACAAAATTTGGCAGCTACATGTATGTAAGACTCAAGGCTCAGTTTCAGGAACAGTGTGTTTGTATTCTAGACTCTTTGGTGCTACAGAAATTGTGATGGAATGAGGTGGGGGAGGTCCTAGAATTCTCTAAAACAATGTGGAAATATTCACCTTTAAAGTGTTTCCAGATTCACATATATTGTACAAAAGGACACCACAACTGCAAACGGTAGTGTGGCACAGGTTACACAACATATTATGTGTATTTTTCCCTCCATAATTGGACAGTATGTATTTCTGTAACTATGCCTGTCTTTATTATTCAGGTTACACTGGAGTTAGAATGAACTGCGTGGGACTATTTAGAAGTCCGAATGTAAGTAAAATCACCTTATCTGTAGTATGACTAATGTTGCAGCACATTAATTTTTTCAGATTGATGTTATAAATCTGTTTAACTAGGCTTCTTAGGTGAAAATATGTGCAGTCTTTGTCTCCCCTATACGTGGACTCTTTCTATCAAAGTGAAAATAGAAGCTTTTTATTTCTCAGAAACAAAGTCAGAGTATCATTAATATAATTAATACAATAATTTATTATTTTAAGTTCTGACTTAGCAATTTAATGAGCTGCTATTTTACTCAGACTCCAAAAAAGTCAGTCTCATTGACTAGTCAAAATCTAGCATTTCAAAGTGGTGTTTGTATGAAGTACACAGAAAACCTGTTAACTGAATTTGCCAAGTACCTATTTTCAAAATATTATCTCAAGAATTTTATACATCTAACCCTTTCACAATACACAAACGTCTATGCTGTATTTTAAGTAGGAAAGATACAGAAACAAGGAAAGCGTGTATCTGTACCAGTGAACCGTCTTTTCTGCCATAGATCAGTTATCGCATCTCGTCTCTTCCTTTATTGGATCCATTGTGTTCTTTATACTCAAAAGAAATCTTGACAAAATTACTCAATAGTAATTCAAAAGAGACACTGAATTCATAAAAATAGTTTCACATCTAGTGGCATAAACATTAATATTTTCTCAAGTTTAATAAGTAGTTTTATTGGAATAAAGTGAAATGTAAAGTTTACAGGTACACACTAAGTGCTATGGACACAGTAAACCGAACAGCAATTATTTCTCCAATCAACAGCTGTAGACTTATTTTCTATTGGGAATATGTAGAAGTAGATGTAGAAAATTTACTCTAAAATATATAACAATTTGAAAATTTCTTCAGGAACTGAATAAATTATTCCCGTGTTTATATTAAAATTCCATATTATATTTATATATCAGTGCAGTATAGTATTGTATTATATACAATACTTTAGGGATTAGCTAAAATATGAGCAAATTTATTTACTACTACTACTGAAAAAATACCTCTTGAATCATTAGAAGCCATGCATTTAAAAGTTGATGTTTTGAGAAATCATCTAATGGCAGAGACTTGATTAAAATTTGTTTTCCCAATATTTTTGTGAAAAATTATTAGAAATAATAGTTCATAAACCACAAAAGTTACAGATGTGGTCCAAATTAAGTTTACAGTTTTATGTGAATCACAGATATCCTTATTTATTCTTGCATTATATACATTTCCATATGCACAATGGTAAGCCTACTTTTGCCCACCTGTGTATATTATTGATGTGAAATTTTTCTTTCTAAAAGAGACATTCTGCAAGTGTACAATGCATTTACACAAAAACGTTATGATGCTATACCTTACCAAGATCACAGATAGGATGCCATGTCTGTACTATATTGTTATTACAGGGTATATGGAAAACCCAGCAGTGAAAACAAGTCTAATAATAAGTAATGAGAAGAAAAATATTGTGTCATTGATTTTATTCTTGTAAACATGGCCGATATTCTAAAATGCATTTTCAATTTTATTTATGGGTTTCAGTTTCAGAAAATAAATTCATTTTTGCATCTGTGTCTACATTTTATGTCTTTTTGAGAAGCAGGAGTTACAACTTGAAATCAAGTGCCTTGGCTAAATTGCAGAGTAGAGTGCAGATTGCCACCCTTCATGACATTGACATTCCAGGACCTCCAGGAAAGTCACCCCTGGAATGCAAAATGGACAGGAAGCTCATTTATTTTTTTTTTAAATATCACATACCTCTCAAAGATACAGAGAAACAATTTGGAAATAAAGTTTTTAAAGGTAAGATTATAAAAGACAAAAGAGTTATTTCTATTTTCTTTTGCCATGATAGAGAAATAAAATTATTATTTTTTTAGATTTATATTTATTCTTACAATGTCTGCCATATTTTCCTATTTGGTGGTGACACTGGATTTTTTTTCAATATCTTCATTTTTACATCATTTTTTTTTTCTGGATAGTTACAGAAAAATATCGCTATCTAAATATCTAGCAAGTACCTAATAAAATTCAATGAAAAACAATTATCAGATTATAATAGGATAATTTTTAAAAATCAAGTCCAATATTTACTTTGGCAAAATACCTTTAAATATACTAATGATGAATACTAAAGCAGATTGTTGATTAACAATGTGTAAAATTCTCCATTGTTTTATATTAATTGCACAAACTTGTGTGATGTCTTTTTTTCTTGAATCTAGAGATTGATTCATAGTGAAATTTTTATCTAAGCATTTTTATTAAATTGTTGTTCAAGTACAGTTTTGTGCCTTTTCTCCCCATGCCTCCGCACCCCCCCCAGCCCTCCCCACCTCCCTCCCACATTTCCACCTCACCTTGTTGTTGTCCATCTGTCCTTTATAATTGTTCCTGTAAACCCTTCACCCTTTACCCCTGTTATCTCCTCCCCTCTCCCTTCTGATCACTGTTAGCCTGTTCTCAATTTCAATGTCTTTGGCTATACTTTGTTTGCTTGTTCATTTTGCTGATTAGGTTCCTGTTAATGGTGAAATCATATAGTATTCGTCTTTTACTGCCTGGCTTATGCACTTAGAATAATGCTTTCCAGTTCCATCCATGCTGTCACAAAGGGTAGGAGCTCCTTCTTTCTGCCGTGTAGAATTCCACTGTGTATATGTACCATAGTTTTTTGATCCATTCATTTACTGATGGGCACTTGGGTGGTACTGGCATAAGAACAGACACATGGATTAATGGAACAGAATAGAGAGCCCAGAAATAAACCAAAGTCTCTACAGTCATTTAATATTGACAAAGGGGCAGCAGCCTAAAATGGAGCAAAGAGAGCCTCTTCAACAAATGGTGGTGGGAGAGTTAGACAGCTACATGCACAAAAATGAGACTCAACCACCAACTTACCCCATACACAAAAATAAATTCAAGGTGGATACAAGATTTAAACATAAGTCCTGATATCATCAAAATCCTAGAGGAGGACATAGGCAGGAAAATCTTAGATATTCTATGCAGCAATGTTTTCACTGATATGCCCCCTAGAGCAAGGGACATAAAGGAAAAAAATCAAAGTGTTTTTATTATAAATCCCAATAAATTGCTCTTGAGTTTCAATCAATCACATAAGAAACATTACATTTGCTTATTAATCTAGATGCCTTGATAATTTTTATATTCTTTTCAATATTTTTCCTAAATATGACACACAAAGATACTTATGGCCATTTTCCACTATCAAAGCCTTACAAGACTTTCACTGAAGTGTCTATATTGAAATTTCAGTGTTTAACGTGCATCACTCTAATTGTTATTTTTTAATCATTAGGACAGATACACCCTATGGGCAATTTTTCAAATTGGTCGAAATCAATAATATATTATGATAATAGTCCATTATGTCTCCATGAATGATAAGCAATAAGTATCCACTTTTGTTTATCTATAAACTTTTACTATAGAGTACTTCCATCCCAATATTAATCAAATAGCATTGGGCCTCGTTTTGCAGCCTCTGTCAATAAATGTTAGATTTTTGTGGGTCTGCTAATTAAAAGTTTTTTCTTTTCTATGTCTTATTATCTTTTCTTGTGTACTTGTATTCTCAGGAACTAGTTCTTCTATTCTATATGTATAGGAATCATTAGTGGGAATGCAGAAAAAAATAGTGAAACAAATTAAATGTCTGTTTTCTAGTAAGCTAAGATTCTTTAAGTAATTGAAGTGAATATGGAGAGCAAAAGTAAACTCTGAGAATAGTAGTAAGTCCTCTAGAATACTTCCTTTCTGTTCAGTTCAGGACCAGAACCAGCTTCTCTGGAAAACTTAGTTTTCAAGTGTTATCAGTGGAAGTGGGTTCTTGTAGCATTGAGACCCACACAGGAGGGCAGGGTTGCGTGGCAAACTGTATTACTGACGTAAAATTAAGGGAGTTCCCCTCTTGCCTTTCCCAATATCCCATCTCTGTCTGTCTTGCCATGAAAGAAAGTCCAGCGATGTCCTCAGCAAGGCCAAGACTAAAGCCAGTGTCCAGAGTTTCTGCTCCGTGTTAAAGTACAGCCCACAGCAGCATCTGGCTAGTTTGGCCTGTGTTTTATGCTGCAGTCGATTTATGTGCTGTGATATTCAGGCTCCTCTCTGAAGCTTGCATGCAGAGTCCTCAGGGCCATGGGCCACATGGCTGCTAGGACCGCATGGTCATGGAGAGAACAGGCCAGTCCATGGAGCAAGTGCATGGGGCAAGTGCAAATTGACAGAGAGAGAGAGAGAGAGAGAGAGAGGGAGAGAGAGAGAGAGGACTCTTTCTTCCTCTGAGATTACGTATGTTGGGTGGGCTTGGAAAATACCAAAAGCTTTTTCAAAATGATCAACCAACTTGCCAACTTTTTGCAGGCTTTACGTGGGTTTACATCCTTTAATTAGACCAACAGGCCTCCATGGCACAGCACCTCCCACTGAGCTTCCTAACAATCTGGTACCAGAAGGGAAAGAGAAGAGTGTTAATCCTCCTGGTGGAGCAAGGCTATAATCACCTGTGGCATGGAGCTGCAGCTTCATGATGGAGCAAACAGGTTCGTGCTCCCCCACTTGCTAGTTTCAATGTCTAGTTTCCTTTGCTCTCCTTTCTCACCAATAATTTGCCAAATACCGATGGTAACAAAATCATCTTTCATCACCATATATTTGACCCCTTTTTTTCCCTTTCTAACTCCCTATCCGTCTTTCCTTTGGTAATTACCATACTGTTGTCTGAGACTATAAATTTTTGTTTTTGTTGTTTGTTTGTTTAGGCTTTTAGTTTTATATCTCAAATATGAGTAAACTCATATGATTCTTAACTTTTCCTTCCTGACTTCTTTTGCTTAGCATGATATTCTCAAGATACATCCTTATTGTCATGAATTTCAATATTTCTTCTTTTTTGTGAATGAGTATTATTATTTTGTAGTACATATGTACCACATCTTCTTTATCCAAACCTCTATCAAAGGACACTTTCATTGTCTCCATGTCTTGTCCTTGTGATTAATGCTGCAGTAAACATACAGGTGCATACATCTTTGTGAATAAACGTTTTCAGTTTTTTAGGAAGACATCCAGGAAAGGGATTGCTGGGTAATGTGGAACTCTGTTCTTGATTTTTGGGGATCCTCCATAATGTTTACTATGGGGGCTGTACCAGTTTACATTTCCACCAGCAGTGAAAGATTATTCCTTTTTTCTCCACAACGTCTCCAGCACTTGTTTTTCACTTGTCTTTTTGATAATAACCATTTTAACAGGTGTTAGATGCTATCTGTTTGTAGTTTGCACTTCCCTAGTAGCTGGTGAAGTTAAGTATCTTTTAATATATTTGTTGGCCATTTCTGTATCTTACTGGGAGAAGTGCCTGTTCAGGTCTGCACATTTTTTAATTGGTGCCGAGTTATATGAGTTCTTTTTATAGTTTGGATATTAACCTGTTGTTTGAGCTGTTGTTTTTAAATATCTTTACCTATTTGGTTGGGTGATCTTGGTTTTGTTGGCAGTTTCTTTTCCTAATTCGACAAAAAATAATAGGTATAATTTTGATTCATTCACACCAGGCAGCTCTTTTTGTGTTGGCTGTTGACATTTTTTGTTGTTGTTTGACAATCTAACAGTAAAGAGGTCAGTTCTCCTGATTTAATAGTCAAGTATTGTGTGTTTAAAAATTCTTGTGGAAAATCACTCGAATAAATAGCACCTCTATCTACTAACAACAACCAGTACAGGGCAGCATAAAGGACATTTATTGAAACGTATTTCACCAATTCCCACCTCTGAGAATCTCTCAATCCATCAATTTTAAGCTGTTTGCCAATTATTTCCTAAGTGAGGTTTTTGCTCCTCTGGGATTTTCTGAATCCTTTGTTGTCATTTCTATATATCCCAGTCTCTTTAACTTTTCTCTGACAATGATATCCATCGTTAAATACCAGCATTCCATTTACTTGGGAAAACACACATTCCAAAACCCTCATAGATACCTTAGTTGATTCAAATAAGAACCACCATCTTTGGGTTAATCTAAGATTAAAATTATGTGTATCCACCTAAACCAAGTGTGACAGAAAGATATTAGCCATTTATGAGTAAGGTTGCCTTGATTACCCGGATTACCATCTTTTTGCCATATTACAATTAAAACTAATGTTGATCTTGACAGGATTTATGAACTTGTATTGCTAATGCTTCCATGATCATAAATACTATCTTCATTTGGAGTGCTTTTTCTGCTTCCTATTTCAAAAAAGCAATGAGACAGAGGGAGTGAATTTACAATTTGCCCTCGGTACGTCACCACAAGACGCTCAGCTGGTCTGAACAATTCAGGAACTGCCAGACCAACCTCATTCTCATTGTCAATTGTCTCATTGCCAATCTAGTAAACCTAATCACAGAATGTAGAAAAAATAAAACACTTTTATAGTGAATTACAATAAGAATTACAGAAGACTGAAATGTGCATTACAGCTAATCTGCTGAAGAAATTAGTAAAACAAAAATAAATCTCACTTTTTTCTCATAGCCAGATAGAGTCCACTTCATACATACCGTCTCTATCCAAAGTCAATATAAAATCTCTTGCATCTTTTTAACAAGCACAAGTTACAGCTTGGAGCATACTACCTTGGCCAAACTCCCACAGCAAGGCCACCTTCCTGCCTGTTCACACTTCAAATAGAAATCTCCAACTTTCCCCAAGAAAGACTCTCTTAGAGTGCAGGAGAGACAGGAGGTTCATTCAACTTTTAAGACATTTAAATACACTTCAGACAAACAGAGAAACACTTTATAAGCATTTATTTCTTAGAAAATGCTTCAAGAAAAGTGTATGGAAGACATCTTTCCCTTTTGGCATCAGAAAACAATTTTAATTATTTTTTTTTATTTGTATTTACCATTGCAATATACATTTTTAACATAGCCACCAGTAATGCAAGTTTTTTGCATAAAAATGTGGAATCAAACTACAACACTATTTTTATTCCAGGATGAGATATTGTGAAAAAAGAAAATGGTCGTTTTCTTTCCCCACTGGCATAACCTAGCGCAGGAGTCCAGAGATGTCTCAGGTGATGTTAATTTACCAATATCAGAAAGTAACACTGCATGTTTTTAGTCAGCTGTAATTTTATTATTTTGAAAATAAAGTACAATAGAATTTTCATGTGAGCTAATAAACCTCTCATAATATTCTAAATCCATTCAGTGTGAAAACCATATCTTGATGATATCTTACTATTAACCTTGCCATCTTTTTCTATAACTAGATTAAATTAAATTTCAGTACACTTAAGGATTTTAACAATTTTTAAGTAATATATTTATCTTTTTAGATCCACCAAAGTAATTAATGAAAATAAAATTAAGACAAAGTAAATTATACGATAAAAAGACAGACTATATTTAATAGCTAGTGAGCACACAAAATTTAAGAGAAATGCCTAGCATCATTTAAAGTTCATTGTAATTTGAAGTGTCCACTATATTTTAATATAAAATATCTTCTAGATGTATGTTTTGGACCTCACATTTATATAAATGTATAATATTTTTATACTTCAATATTAATGTGCATGCATCTATACATTACATATTTAAATATATAAATAGACATATACACATATTAGATATATATTTATAGTTTAATGTAAATATATATAAGATAAACATTATTATATTGACTTAGTGAATTTTTGTAATAGGACAATGATTATTTATCTATAGTTTTGTGATTATGTCCTTATAAGTAAAACAGTAAATCATCTTCATTTAGTTTATTAATTATAAATAAAATTAAAAATCTAATATTTGGTTAATACTACTTGTCAAATGCTGAGGGAATGTTGATTATTGAAATTAAATAAGAAATAAAATTTGCACATTGAATTTTTTTAGGGCTAGGTAACTACTATCTCAGATAAGAGTGATAATATATGTAATTTAATATAATTATTTTATGTATACATATGTCCTCTGCTAACTAGTCCTCACTATTATGATTTTTTTCACTGAGAGTACTTGGATTTCTTTTTAATGGACAACTACCATTTTGTGGTTAATCATATGTGTGTCTATATATGTGTATGTGTGTGCATGTGTGTGTGTGTGTGTGTGTGTGTGTGTGTGTATAAATAAAATTAATCAATTCCAATCCCTTTCCTGATTCTCCCAATCTTTATCTTGGAAAAGGTATTCAAATCCTTTTTCATTAATTTACTTTTGCTACATATAGGTTAAGTATTCTTTTTATGTGTTTTTTTAAATTTTATTTTAATTGTTATTCAAGTACAGTTTTCTGTAGGTTAAGTATTCTTTACATTTCAATGGATGTTCATGAAACATTCTTGATTGTACTTTCTTCCCAGCCACCTACTTTTATTTCATCAATACCACTTAACATTCATACCTAACTTGTTTTATTGCAAGTAGTTATCACATTATACTTTGAAGTCAAATAACATTTTACCAGTAGGACTGTCTCAATTCCATTTAAAGTGTACCAGTAATGCCTTTTGTGGGTCTGCAGGGTTTCCTTATTTTCATATGCAAGACAAGGGCAATGACACGTTGCCTCTGTTTTTTCAGAAGTGCACTGCCTGATCATTTTGCTTGACATAACTAGTCATTCTATTTGTTTTACTCTTTTCACAAAAGACATCTTTGGGTTTTTTCTCTGTGCTGCTAGAGTCAAAGGATTATATATGTAACTTTAAAGTGAGAATTCACCTAGTTCAAGAAAAGGGACGAGTTAACCATGGCTCCTCTCTTTTCCTGACACAACTCTTTGTGGATCAGTCCATAGCTGACATGGTGCCTGTAGGGTAAGTGGAGGCAATCTGGTTTCCTCACCCTGG
>PVKM010037955.1:0-14214 GCA_004027735.1 Carollia perspicillata | reverse complement strand
AAACGTCCACTCTCACAATGACTTCCGCACAAAGCTTTGACACCCCTTTCATTTGTTTTCACTAAAAAGTGGAAACCATCCGAATGCCAGCCGACGGGTGAGTGGGAAGACGAATGTGACCCGTCCACACGATGGAACCTTCTGACGGCTTGAGCCTTCCCCTCACCTGTTCCCGAGCAGGCGTTTCAGCCCGTCTCCTCTGCAGCACCAGACTAGAGGGCGAGTCAGCCGAAGAGCCCAGCTGGAACTAAAGCACGCGGAGCATATATTCTAATTTCTTTCCAGATCCACCCAGACGCGTGTACCCTCCTTTCCCGGAACCCGTATCTTCATCCTGATCGAAGGATCTAGGTCTGTTTCCATCAAGTCACGTAGTTGGATTCGTTCCTAACATATCCTAGTCCCCAAGAATATAAGCACAATTACGTCCTTGTACCTTTGCAAACTGAAAGAGCAGTGCTCTTTTTCAAAGCACACTTAGGAATTTTGGCATGGGAAATGCGGTCATCAAGCTGGGCTTGGATCCCTACCCCGCCTTCTCTTGGTGTGTCCTTTCTCTCATTTCAGGTTCCCCAAGTCACAGTGCTGGCCCCTCCATTTGTATCTGTTGGGGAGTGGTAGCATATATTATTTTATACAAAACTTGGATTCAAAACCTGGCTCTTCTCCTTACTGGCTGTGCAACCTTGGGCAGATTATTTAACCTCTCTGTGCCTCAGTTTTCACACTTGGAAAATGACAATGGTCGGGTGTTGGGGACCGCTCGGTGTGGTTTCAGAGACTGTAGCTCCATGAGAGCAAGCTCTGAAAGAGGCTGGTAGGTCTCCCAGGAAAACCAGGTCATAACGCAGGTGGCAGGCATGACTGGATTCTAGCACAGAGAGTCCCATGTGAATCAGGCCTAAAATGTACATTTTTGTCCTTTGAAGCCGGCTCTGCTCAGCGATAAGCCCTGTTGGTATAACCCAGATGCTTGAGATCAAGGCATAAGGAGTGAAACTCCCCACTTCATGATACAGGCCTTTACAGCCATCTGGCGCCTCCATGTCTCCCAGACTCCAACCTGAAAAGATTTCTGTGTTTCTTCAATCATTATCTGTATATAATATTAGTTTTTTATGACTATAGCCTGTCGGACATTGATTGATAAGCTATGCATGTGTGCTGTGTCCCCCTGCACTTCCCAACCCTAATAAAAGCTGTGTGGGAGAAGGGCTCAGGGCATTCTCCACTAGAGGGAAATCGCCACCCCTTTTCCCCGGAGCAACAAGACAGCCTCCAGGATGACACTTTGTTATCTGCTGCAGCTATGGGGACCTCACTGGTCGAAGTTCCCCTCAACCAGGGTGCTGCCGCCTGGGGTTGCTGAGGGCATGTTAGCCCTGGGCCCGTAATAAGTGGTCAATGAATATTCACTGTTCTTAGTACGTGTAGCCCGTTTCAGGTCAGCCTTACAGGTCCGATTCATCTTGTCATGCTGTCTGATAATGATTGGTCTCAACAGATCATCTCCCGGGCAGAGACTGCATTTTGACGTGATCTTGTTAGAGAAAATAGATTCTAAGTGGGCTTTCAGACCTGAGCAAATTGGGCTGGGTGAAGAAGGGCTGGGGGCGGGCCTTAGACCAAACTGTGCTCTAATCACAATGAGATCAGAGCTACACGAGAGACTCATTAGAATCAGCATCACCAAGGGGCAGGCCTGAGAATCTGCATTTTACACGGCCCTCCAGGTACTTCTCCTTTCACTTTCTCTTGTTATTCCAGTTTTATATTTTTCTTTCTCTTCAATTTCTTTTTCTTTTTTGGAGAAGGGGAAAATGATGCTTAAAAAAAACCCAAACTTAATTACCTAGAAATTCTTTTTTTTCTTCTTATTTTGTTCTCAGGACTTGCATAGTTGCATTTTTTAAATTTTTATATGTCTGCAGAAATGTATATGAAGAATGTTGTATCCTGCACCAAATTAACCTTATACCACATGTCTTATTCCATCCTGCTGCATTTTTTCTCACCCCTCTCACGTGCATCCCTTGCTTCTCTGCCCAGGTGATCAGACTAGACAGGTAGGTGCCCGTGTCCACTCTCATGTCATCTTACTTAAGTATATAATTATATACTTGAATTTAGGGAGCTCAGTATATCTTTGGTGTCTCTTACTGTACAGATTATATGAGCATTCTGAATTATTTTTTTTCTGAAAGCTAAATGAATAAACAAAAAAACTTTAAAGGATGTGGTTGGCCACGCTAAGTCTTGAAGCGTCACATAAGATCTCTATAGCAGAGAAGTCTGAGTTACATTAATGAGAATCATATTTACTCTGTAACGCTCACCTGTAATTATTGGGTGAACTGAGGTCTCCTTAGTTCATTACCACAATTAGTGCCTGTCAATAACAGGAAGTGTGCCTGAAATGCACAAATACCCCGGGAGCCTCATCTTTTCTAGTAGAGGGCAGCTCTGGCCTTCCAGGTGGAGGGCTTGGGTTTTGATCTATGAGTTATTGCAGCTTGGGCCTCTCCCTGGGCCTCGGGTGTCCCATCTGTAACAGAGGGGTATTTGGTTAAAGCCATGCTGCTCTCAGTGCTCCCTGTAGAATGCCCATTTCAGAATCGCTCATGCAGCAGTTACAAAGCAGGTAGATGCCCGGGCCTCACCCTAGGCCCAATGAACCCCACTTCCCACTGGGTGGGGCCCAGGAGCCTGCAAATTGACAAAGTCTCATAGAATAGTAAAGCTGGAAACCATAGATCTTTGGTTAAACATCCTGTGTAACTTCCAAATTCCTCTTGGTTCTTTCTCAGGCGAGAAAGAGGTAATCCTGCTAGCCAATGTGGCGGTCCTCACCTCACCTGCAGAAGCTACACCATGCTGCAGTGGGAAGGGGACTCACTGACGCCTGGATCCCTACTTAGCTGCTGTGCAGCCTCCCACAGGTCACAGACAGAAGCCAGGGTGGCCACAGCTGGCCTGCCCCCTAGGAGTTCAGACTTCAGGATGCTACTCCAGCACTGGCTGGGCCTCTGATCTACAAAGGGCAGACTGACACTTGGTCAGTTTTCTGTTGGGGTCTCTGTGGGGGCCTTGACTTGCTTCCCAGAGCCTGAGATTAAGGCTGAAATCCTAAAGCCCAGCACCTATCCGGAGCCCAGTGCAAACTTGATGAGTGAATGGAGTTGTGAGCAGACCACCCTGGGTGGATAATATAAGGAGTGGGAGATGGGATCTGACATGCAAAGCAGATAGTGGTGGATGGTAAATATTTTGGGGGCGAGTATTTGTCACTCAGTGACATTTGTATACTGGTGCATAGTAGGTATTGTAAAGGCTATTCTGGTAGATGCACTTGGTGGCCTCCCTTTCCCCATATCTAACACTCATTGTGCTGGCCCCCAGCTATTAGCATGTGTACCACTGTGCTGGTGGGGTTTCCCTGCTGGTATAAGCAGAGCAGGCCGGAAGTCCAGGGAGTCCCCCATGACCTCCAGCAGTTCCAGAAACTGGACCGATGGAAGCTGGTATACCAAACCCTCAGCTCCCTCATCCCTCAGGAAAATAACTTCAAGAAGTAGGTCTGTCTCCCAGGTCCCCAATGAAATAGAGCCCCACTTGCCTACAGGAGTCATTTGCTTAGTGACTCATGCTTTGGGGGGAGGTCCCTCTCCCTTCCCTCTCTCACTTCTCCACTCTACTCCTGATATTCCCAGGATCACCTGCCAAGTCAACTATTCTTCCATTCATATTCTTGCCTCGGCCTCCACTTCTGAGGGACCCCTCACTAGGATGGTTGTAGAATGGATGAATGGCACCATATTTAGTAATATTCTAAAAGCAGTAATACTCTATCAAAGTAGAGTGCTAAACTACTATATACTTGAAAGATAGTAAGCCTTTGGAGGCAGTTGCTGAGTGACTAGCATTCAATAAAGGGACATCATTCAAGGTAGACCCTTACAGCTCTAGTACTTACATTTCTGGCACAAAAATGCTTTTGGAAGAGTGAATGGATGAATGAATGAGTGATCATTGAATGCAGTCAAGAGCTGGAAGTCTACATCCTGGTCCATAGCTGGTGCTCAGTGAATGCTTTCCGTATGGATGGGAGGGAGAAGGAAGGCAGGGAGGATGGCTGCTCAGAGGCGTGGAGCCCAAAGCAGCCACGTGCTGAGAAATCCTGAAGCACCTATGAGATCCCACGTGGTCTGGCCCCTGCTCAGTCATCAGCCTCGCCCTGCAGCACTCGGTCCCCATTTCATAACACTCTGTCTCTGCCTCCTTTTGGCTCTGGGTCTCTACAAGTGTTGGCCCCTTAGCCCGGGATCGTCTCCTCTTAATGATCTCCTGCCTCCGTAACTGCTGAGATTCTTAATGTCTCAGCTAAGAAGTTGCTTCCTTCCAGAAGCCTCCCAGACGCCACATTCCATGTGTATATAACTAGAATAGCTCTCACTCACATCACCTGGTACTTCTCACTTATGTAATTAGTTATTTAATGACAAACTCATCCCAGTGAAATGGGAACTCTCATCTGTATTCCCAGTGCTCATCATAGGACCTGGCACGTAGTAAGTGCTCAATAAATGTTTAATAAATGACACAGGCATGGCACCTGAGCCAGCCTTAACCTTAGAACCAAGGCTTTCTTTGGGCAGAGTCAGCATTCCAGGGGCTATCACCCCCCACCCCCACACTATTCCCACCCCTGTAGCGCCCCAAACCAGCCAAATGGCAAAATATACCCAAAATCTGGGAAAAGCCTTCAACAAGTCATCTTAGAATAGTAACAGCTTCTGTCCCAGCCAGCACTGTCACAGGCAGCTTAATTATGGTAATTAGGACCAACATTAAAACATGATTATAACATAAAATTGGAATTAGCCATATAACACATTCAAATTTTTCGGTATGCTTATTGATTTTCCTCCCCTGTTAATCAGAGGGCTACAGTAGATTCAGATAGATCTGGGATAATTAAAACTGAACCTGTAAATGCTAGTGAAAATTCTAATTAGCATCTGTCTTTTGTTAAGGAGAGCGACGTGGGGGCGTATATTTTTACGGGGAGCATAATCAAGCATTCATGCTTCTTTTCTGGATCTTAGGTGGGGCAGGACATTCTGTTCTCATTCCTTTTTAAGAACAGTTTTGAAAAATGATGCAAGTGGTGGAGAGAACTAAGAAATGCCTAAACAAGAAGTAGTGAGTTTAAAGAACAATAGTTAGTCAAACTTGGTCATTGGAGGTGTGTAGACAAAACGACAAATCGAATTGAATTGTCTCTTTGTGGTGGACCGACTTTAAAATCAGGTACATTTCACACTGAGTTCACATTTTAACTCTGTTATTTACTAGCTGTGGGATCTGGAACAGTTTTGTTTTGTCTCTCTGAGCTTCAGTTTCCTCATCTGTGTAATGGGGATAATGGTAGAGCCTACCACATAGGGTGAGTGGGCTTAACATGAAATAATACCTTAATAAATAGGAGTTGCCAGCATCTTCATCATCATCATCATTGTCGTCGTCACCGTCATCACCATCTTCATCATTATTATCCCCATAACTACCACCATCCTCCTCCTCATCATCATCTCCCTCATCATCACCATCATCGTTTTTATTACCATGAACATCATCATCATTATTTTCATCCAGTGAGGAGAGGGCTCTCACAATGCCCTGCATGGCTCTGGTAAGCTTCCTGGTGTAGTGGAAACACTGTAACTTTGGATTCAGGTAGCCATCCAACCTGTGCCACTTATAAAGTTGGCAACCTCAGACAAGTCATTATATTCTCCTTGGTCTGTTGTCCCATCTGTAATGTGAGCATGATATTCAAGGGGACGTTGGGGGGTGTGGTGAGAGGGGTGGATCATGACTGGCCTGGAGACAGACGTTTAAGCAACATTGATTCTCCATCTCCGGTATTCAATCTTGTCCCCTCAACATAGCGCCTTGGTGGTGGTCTATCTCAGGCATATAGAATATGAAATAAAAAGTCTCCAGGTTTCTAATCACCAGCCTTCACCCAGAGGCTTTTCTGTGCTTCTTCCTCCAAGGCCGTGTCCTGCTGTTATCACTTTAATTGCTGGGAAGTGTTTCAGTCATCTCTCTGAGCAAAGCTTGTTAAATATCTCATGTACTCCCCTGCACTTCCCAGCATCCCTTGCAGTTAGAGTGAAGCCATGTGACTACTTCTGACCAGTAGACTGTGAACAGAAATAAGTCGCTTCCATTTGCCAGGAAAGCACATGTAAAGATAGCAAAACTGCAAAATTAAAGTGACCTAGATGATCAAGTCCTGAAAGGAGGATGGCTGTCCAGGAGAGCACCTGCATCCTTTTGTGAATGAAAACTAAACAGTTGTTGCATTAAACCACTGAAGTTTTAAAGTTTCTTTGTTATAGCAGTGTAACCTAACCTATACCGATTGAGACAGCGATTGGTGTCTACAAGCAAGTCTACCTTTTTGTTTGCTCCTCTTCTCCTGAATGCACTGATGGCTTGTGGGCTGTTGGTCATTCCCAGACTGATGGACCATCTTCCAGAACAGATGTTTGGGTAGATTGGAGGGGAACTGGGACTTCTGAGTCTAGAGATGTGCCATGATGCTCAAACCCTTCTATGAAACCTGCTGCTGGTCCCTCACAGTTCAGATGGCTCAGATGGCTAGAAGGAAGAAAAATGGAAAACCCAAGACATTAGGGTCCTTGTATGGTTTATTCACAGCCACACAACCCTCTACAAATATGAGGGAGCCCCATGTAATTGATATGTCAAATATTGGGCATCTGTTGTTTTCGCCGAACCAGAATCCATGCCCATCTTTATTTTAGAATCGACACCACAGTTTTATTCTGAGAACCACTCATTGAACACAAGCCTGGTGGGCTTGTCAACCAAAAAGCTCCACACTCCTCTGCCCAAGAGATGGGTATGTGACCCAAAGTGATTCAGACCAACTGCAGCCTCTTGGGTGTCTGGGAAGGGCTGGGAAGGGTCTCTGCTTCTTAGATCCCTGGAATTGCTATGGTGCTGCCCTCAGACCTGCTTTCCCAGCTCTTTTTTTGGTCTGTGAGATATTCCTGTCCTTCCAACAAAGCCCTCCCACCTTTTTCTGGATGAATTTAGCTAGCATCAGCTCCCATTCATCAAGGAGTCCTACGTGGTATGTGGTAATGGGTTCCATCCACTACTGACAAAGGTCCAATGTGCTGGGTGCTGTGCTGGACTCTACTGCAGTATCATTCTAAGTTTGAAGTGAATTTGATGATGGATGGACTGAGAAAACAACCAGGGGGTTAAGTAAAATGTGCACCCATTTATTCACTCAATAAACATGCCGTGAGTTCCAATTATGGGCAAATGCACTTTCAGGTGCTGTGGGTACAGGTGTGAGTGAAACAGGCTCAAATCTCTACCCCGACGGTACTGCTTTTCTAGCTGGAAGAGGCAGACATAAATAAATAACACAAATAATACAAATAGAGAGTAGTAGGTGCTCAGAAGGGCAATGGGGAGAAATAGAGCAAGGTGGGAGGTATAAAGACAGAGAGATAAAGAGGAGCTGCAATTTTAAACCCATTCATCAGAGAGAACTCACTGAGATTTGAGCAAAACCTGGAAGAAGAATTGTGTGTTCTCTTTTTCTTGTTTGTAAATCCATTTGGCAGGTGACTTTGTTTATAGGGCTGTTGAGGGGACAGGACCTGACACCTAAACCATACACAATAAACATCAGCTGCAGATCACATGTGAAGGAGCCACTGGAACCCTGAGTCAGCGCTGGGGGTGTGGGGAGCCCCAGCACTCACTGTCCAGTCCTGAGCCACCATCTCTCTGGGGCTGCTGTGTCCCTGTGAAGCCAGGCAAAGCCCCTCCTCCTTCAGGCCCTGGATGCTGCTGAGGCTGTGGCCTCACTGAGTAGTTTGCAGTCATCAGACACCCAGGCTGCTCTAATCAGGGACCTCAGACAGCGCCAGCTACTGGCTGACTCAGCACAAAAGAGAAAGAGGAGGGCGAAGGGGAGACAGAGACAGAGACACAGAGATACAGACACAGAGAGACAGAAAGATGACACAGAGAAAGAAAGGCAGAGGGAGGGGGAGAGGAGAAGAGAAAACAGGGCACAGAGAGGGAGGAAAAATTATAACCCGAAATGGAGTGAGGCAGAGGACCTCCTCCAAACTAGGTTTCGTTGCTGGTGGACAGGGTGCCCCTCCCTGCTGCCCTGTTCCATCTATACGACGAGGTCTGTCCGGAAAGAGTCCAGTCATTGTTAATATAATGAGAACGGTTTGCGTGACATTGATGTCACCTGGCAGCCCAGGAGAGTGGTCTGGAATGTGCATGCATGAACAGTGATGACATCACTGTACTAGTCAGTGGGGGGCAGTAGATGTCGCTGAGTGAGCATGTGTACTTTGAATCACCCAGGAGACTCAGCCCCCTTGCAACCCAGATTTGGTGCCCTGTGACTTCTGGCTTTTCCCAAAACTAAAATCACCTTTGAAAGAGAAGAGATTTCAGACCCTCAATGAAATTCACGAAAATATGACAGGATAGCTGATGGCTATTGGGAGAACTGTGTGGAATCCCAAGGTGCCTACTTTGAAGGGGACTGAGGTGTCATTGTCCTGTGTACAATGTTTCTTGCATCTTGTATCTTCTTCAATAAATGTCTCTATTTTTCATAGTACATGGCTCGATTCCTTCTGGACAGACCTCATATATTTGAGAAATGCCCAAGACCATAGGCTCCAGACACAGGTGGAGCGGGTTCAAATCCTGCCTCTGCCACTGCCTGGCCCTGTGGGCAGGGGTGAGCTCACCTCCCTCTGCCGCTCCATCTCATGATGCCAGCTTCATAGCTAATGGGAGGGTTGTGACAAGGCACAAAAAGCAGGCTATTGTGAGCCAAAGACCCCTGTACCAAGTGGTCTTTGCTCATTCTTGCCTCTGGGTCCTTGAACTCAGTCCCCAGGAGACTCTGGGCCCACACATTCACCCACGGTCAGGGCTCTGAACGGAGATCTTGAGCCCAGTGACTCACCACCCCCAGCTGCACACCTGGGAAACTTGAAAGAAAACAGATGTCTGGGCTTACTCCCAGAGAGAGTCTGATGTCATTAACTTGGGGTGCAGCCTGGGCATCAACATTCCTACAAGTTCCCAGTGGGTCTAAGGAGCAGCCAAGGTCGAGAAGTGAGGCTTTGGCCCTGGCCTTTGACTCAGGCCCCCACCCTTTATTCCCCAAGAACGAGATTGACTGCTCAGACACCCCACACTGAGGCAGCCTCTCAGACCCTCTGATTTTTTTCTAATTTGATGCGACAAGCATTTATTGAGTACCTACTGTGTTCCTGACACACTTTTTGCCAAATGAAGCCTGAGGGACCATAGCGCGGGTAAATGCTTTGCTTAAGGAGGGTCACGGAGTTGGGAAGAGAGGAATCTCACGCAGATCAGGAGATGAGTGGGAAAGATGGGGGGATTGCAGAATCACACTTAAGCTTCAACTTGAAAAAGTGAGCAGCAGGTGGCCTGACAGAGACATGGAAGGAAGAAGGGTAGCCCAGTGGGAAGAACATCCGGAGCAAATGCGTGGAGGTGTGAAAGGTCAAGGGTGAGAGGATACAAGGAGCAGGGGAGGAGTCCAGGGAGCAGAGACCTCACAGCAATGCTGAGGCCCTTGGTCTTCAAATTGCAGGCACTGGGCAGCCTTCATCTTGTGCGTAAGAATCCAGGGTGCGATGAGGCTGCTTTTGAGTGCTGGGAGGTGGGGCATCCAGACACGGAAAAGCCTTTGTTTGGCAATTTTCCCCCAAGCAATTTTATTCCATTCCCTTCCATCACACGGAGAAACTTGAAGTTAACGGGAAAGCATCACTGCCATGGTAACAGTAAGAGAAACAAACAGTGCACGAGCTGTATAAAATTGTCCATAAAGGCTGTTTATTTTTCATACCATTATTTTAATAGGTGGGGATGGCAGTGATGGGATGGAGAACAGCAGGCTTTAATGGTGCCACTAACGTCGCCTTTTCTCCAAACGACTTGAAATGCTCACAGACATTTAGACACCAGCGCTTAGATCATGTCTCTGGCTGAGGACTCCCGCTGGTTTGGAATCTCGCTGCTGGGAAGCCTCACCTGCTCCCCATCACACGGGCAGTGTGGTCCGGGGTTACGGACTTCAGCTGGAGGTCAGAGAGCCCCGGGCTTGAGTCCCAGTTCTGTCACACTTTCTGATGGGCGAGTGTTGGCCAGTTCCATCACCTCTCAAGGCGTCACTCACTCACTCACCCAGTCATTCACTCACTCATTCAGTATCAAGCCAGACTGCATTGAAAACCTTGGATGTGCTTTGTGCTGACAAAAGTCCTTGCGTCCATGAAGCTTAGACTCTGGGAGAATTCAGGTAATACATACACCTGCTAACGTGTGGTCAATAAGAAAGACCATGCTAGGTGGTGACACTTGCTAGGAAGGATTTAAACCTGAGGGAGCCGTCTCTCTAGCTAACCACAGGTAGACAAGGAGCCAGCTGTATGTCTGTCAGGAGGGCAGCAAGAACAAAGGCTGGGAGGCAGACCTGAGTCTGGGATGTTCGCAGATGGGACTTCGTAAAGGGACGCACGGGTCAGGTCAGAGAGGAAGGAAGGGCCAGACCGCGGGGCCCTACGGACTGGGACAGGAGTTGCGGTTACAATGATACAACATCCGCGGCAGGGTGTGAGGATTCAATGAGACAGCCAAGGGCAGACTGTAAGCAGCTGCTTAAAAAGATCAGCTTTTATTCTCACCCGGAGAGTGGCGGAGCCTGTCATCTCTTGGGTGGGAGCTGATGCCATAGGCTGATCAAATTTCAAAACAAGAGATCATTTTTCTAATTCTATTCCTTTTTCGTATGGGTGTAATAAAAATCAGAGAGGGCAAAGGGACGTACAGACATCACACAGGAGTTAGTGGGGAAGCCTCCAGGCTCACCGACTTCTACCCACTGTCCCTTGGGCTCCTGAAATCAGGCCCGCCCGCGAGGACTAAGAGGAAATTGCTTGGCCACTGTTCCTGCTGATGCCGGGTGATGCCTCCTCCTAGGGACCAGTGTGGGTGATGGAGAAACACGGAACCGCTGAGCAGAGCCTCAGGGGGACCTCTGATATTAGTCCTCCTTAGTCCTCCTCTTCCTGCCCAATTCCGCCCTTGGGGACAATGGCTGGGGAGCTGGGACAAAGGACAGGATATCAGTCAGCAGGGACCTGGCACAGCCTGGCCTTTTCAGTATTCCATATTGAAGAGACTGATGAGATTGGAGAAGAGGGAGAAGGGCAGAGGGTGTTTCTACAATTGAACAGGACAGGGCTGCCTCAGTTAATTTCGAGTGAGGTGTCACACAAGAAATGGTTTGGATTGGCCCAGTCCCTGATGGGCTTGGGAGTTTTCCTTACTCTGTATCCTAAACCCCCGCTGGGCTTTCTTCCAGGTCTAGACGTAACTACACTTGACAAACCCTACTACAGAAGAGTAGGGTTTGGCACCTGGCACCTGGGCTGTGTTTCTCTCTCACAATCTGTATGATACAGTATAATTGCCTCTGTTTATTGAGCACCTACTACAGGACGGGCAGTTGGTTCAGCATAGGACATGAATCCCCTCTTACCAGTCCAAGAACCCTGGGAAGTAGTTACTAATATCCCTCGCTTCGTACAGACTAGGAAACTGAGGCTTACAGGTGATACATCTAGAAGGGAGCTCTGTGTCAAACTCAGGCATGTCTGACTCCAAATAAACCTACTGACTCCAAAGGGCACGGGTGTTCATGAAAGTCTTACAATAATAGCCCATGGGTGTCTTTTGAGCTCATAAGCTATTCTTCGTGGTCTGGAAAATGTGCATGCCACCATTTATACCAACTGAGTATATAAATAGACACAGTTCCTTTCATCGATTTGGTTGTTGCTGTTGAGACCCAAAAACACAAACCCAGAGAGCTCTCGCAGCTGGGTTCGCAGGGACTTCACAGCGGGGTCCCATCAGATCCTGTGGGTCTGTCCCTGTCTTCCAGCCTCCTTCGCATTTCTGACAGCGCCCTGGTTTTTCTTCTCATCTGGCCAGACCAGCCTCTGCGGAATGCAAGTCCCTCATGCGGGCTCGCTTCGTGTTCTGTAAACTTTCCATTTGAAAGTAAAGGCGCTGTCTCCCTGTCAGGTTTCGGCCGTGCACAGGTATTTCTCAAGAGCCAGGGCAAGTGGTAGAGACAGATCGAGCATTTCCAAGGAAACCAAAGAAGCCTAATTACTTCTGTCCAGGCAATGTGAGAATGCACAGGATGGGGGTAGCTGTGTCGAAGTTGAGCATTCCCTTGTTAGCACCTGGCCAGAGTGACATCATGGCCTCAGCTTCCTGAACAGGACTGCGTGGGCCAGGCTCCTTTGCAAGTTCTGAAAACAACACGGCCAGGTGCTAGTTGTGTGCTCTGCCTGCCCTTCAAAGACCCAGGGCGGATTTCTCCTGGGCTGTCCTATTGCTGGGACAGTTAAAAAAAAAAAACTCTCTCCTTCTCTTTTAAGATGTCTCCTTTCGCATTTCATTTTTACTCCAAGACAAAAGATTTTCCACCCCCCTCTCTTTTTTCCCCCAGTGATATAAACCTTCCCGGCACTAGATGCTCCTGGGAGAGAACTGTGATGCTGGCTTGGGAAGGGCAGGAGTACGGATCAAACCGAAACTTCCAGCATTGCATGCTGACAGATGGAGAGCATAATTCCTGAGTACAGACTTCCGGGGGGAACTCAAGATCAGACCCTGGTTAATTACGATCTACGGAGACAGACGATGGCATAACAGATACACGATGGCAATGGCCACTGTTTAGTGCAGCCTGGCACCTAGAACATGCTCTGACCCAGCTCTTCACCTGGTTACCTGCGTCTCACCTTTCCCTTCTCTGTTTAAAAGTCTCCTAGTCTGAGAGGCCATCTCTGGTCATTTGCAACCAACTTGCCTCCTTTACCCTCAAAGCATCCTGAAGCTCTCTGAAATTCTTATTTACTAAAGAGTTTACTGTGTATCGCTCGCCTGTGCAAGGGAAGTTCGAGAGAGCAAGGACTTCATCTTGTTCACTTGTGTGTCCCCAGTGCCCAGAACAGTGCCTGGCACAGGACAGGTGCTCAAAAAATATTTGTTGAAAGGATGGATGAATAGATGGATAGATGGATAGATGTTTGGATGGATGGACAAACGGATGGAGAGTTTACTATATGCTATGGACACTATCCTAAATGCATATAATAATTGTCTGCTTTAATCTAAATGAAAACCTTTCATGAAAACAGTTTCAGAGAGGTTAAGTCAGTTGTTCAAGGTCACACCGCTATTTGGAGAGAAACAATTCAAATTCAAGTCTGGCAGGTTTCAAAGTCTGCCTTTAATCATTCTGCTAGACTGCATCCCTGATGTGGAACATTAATCTCGGAAAGGATTTGGGCGCTCATGTTGCCAGACTTCACTGGACTTTCAGGTCTAGAGAGCAAGAGATACAGTCTGCTGTATCCACCGCACCTAGCACAGAGTTTGGCACCCAGTAGCCATGTGGTAAATAGTAGCTGCTCAAACAGTATTTGTAGATAGATTGAATAGAAGGATGAGTAGGTAGGCGGGTGGGTGAGTGGATGGATGGGCGGATGAGTGGATGAGTGGATGGAGGGAGGGAAGGATGGGTAGATAAGGAAATAGCCCAAGAGAGCCTGGTGACAGCCCATCAGCATAAGAGGTACCACAATCACAAGCCCCAACAAGGGACCAGGCTGCAACCCAGGTATGTGCCCTGACAGGGAATAGAACCCGTGACCTTTCACTTTGTGAGACAACGCTCAACCACCTGAGCCACGCCAGTCAGGGCAGCCCCCTCTTTCTAAAATGCCATTGGCTTTACTGCTGGGAATAGAAACTTCTTAGAGCCAAGCAGTGGTTTTTTTATTGGGGGCTCTCTGTCCCCCAGAACCTAATGCAAGTCTGGACTTGCAGAGTGTACACTGTAAAAGAGCATTGAGTGAATATATGGATGAGGAAGCTAAGCTGTGGGTGGGCGGGAGGAGATCTTTCGATACTCTGGCCCAAAGTGCTTCCTCTCCTCCCCTGTCCTCCTGCACCCCGGCTCATCCCCCCCCCCAGTCTTTACAAACACTCCCAGCTCCACCACTCCCAGCCTGA
>PVKM010037954.1:0-14270 GCA_004027735.1 Carollia perspicillata | reverse complement strand
TTCCTCTGTACCCCCATTTCCAACTCCTCCTACAATCAGTTACACCTGCCAGCATCCCTGTATTATCCCAAGTTTACTGGGCTGCCATCGTGAGTCTGGGCAGATATGGACCAATATTCTGGAGCCAATCTTCTTCCAGCTCCCACGCAGGCGCTGTAACTCGGGGGACCTGCCCCCACTTACATCTTGGGGGGAAGTGACTTCCATCCCCCTGGCTCCAAGCATGGCCACAGCTATGTAACATGTCCAAGTGACCCGCCAAAGGCCATAGATATGTTACGTGACCATGCCATGGATTAGCTGCAAGGCCGTGGCTGTACGAAACGGCCCTGCATGCCCTGCTCCATGTGTCCCTTCCCCCAACTCACACCTGTGGGGGAAGGGGTGAGGACATCTTATATGTCTCTCCAATATTTCCTAGACGCCTTGAGTTCTGGGCCCCATTCCAAATCCCTTTTGGGGGGCCCCCCTCTTGGCTGCACCCTGTATCAATATGATTACCATTTACAATCACTGGGCTTTAAATAAAGCAGATTACCTTTCATAATGTGGGCAGGCCTCATACAATCAGTTGAAAGGCCTTAAGAGCAAAGGCTGATGTTTCCCAAGGAAGAAAGAATTCTGCCTCAAAATGACAACATTGAAATCCTGCCGGAGTTCCCAGCCTACAAGCCTACCATGTGGATTTCAGACTCAGGACTGCGATACCAGCTCTTGCTGGAGTTTCCAGTCTGCCAGCCTGCTTTACAGATCTTGAACTTGCCAGCCCGGTCAATCATGTGAGCCAGTTCTTTAAAACTAACTGAGTCTGAATTTCTGTTCAAGACGGGCATAGGTAAACATGACTCTCCCTCTCACGCAACCACATCAAAATTACAACTAAAATATAGAACAACCATCACTTAGAACTCTCAGAAATCAAATTGAATGGAAGTCCTATAGCTACAAAATTAAAGAAATCACATCCATCCAGACTGGTAGGAGGGGTGGAGATGCGAAACAAATAGGCTGGTCCCACATCCACCTGTGGGGGATAAAAATTGGGAGGGACGCCTTGTGAATGAGGAGTCCCATCCACATACCAAGTGTCCCAGCCCAGGGTTCCAGTGCTAGGAAGATAAGTCCCCACAACCTCTGGCGGCAAAAACCAGCAGGGATCGGCTCAGTGGAAGAAACTCTGGAGTCCCAAGCAGTTCCCTTAAAGAACCCACACAGGGACTTACTCAGATCACTCCCTCTGAGCTCCAGCACTATAAGGCATATTAGGAGAAAGTGAAGGGTCTGGCATCAAGGTGAGAGCTGGGGACAGCTTTCTCCTGGACAGAAAGGCAGGCAGAGGCTATCCTCTCTTTTCTAAAACCTTCTCCCACAGAGCCACAGAGATGGCAGGTGGGTGCCATATCTGAGACTCCATCAACCTGGCTAACACAGTTTGCCTTGCCCTGGAGATCCCCTGAGGCTCTGTCCCACCCAACTTACAGGCCCACCCAAGCTGTTAATAGCTTTTTCATATGAATGGCTGGTCTTAGCTCATGCTTTACAATTCCTGAATTCTCTCAAGCAACAGCCAGCCTCAAGGAGCCCCCGGTCCCTTGAGAGACTGTACCACTTGCTAAGTGGCCCGAGGCCTGGCATTAGCAGCAGCCAACATTGAATTACAGTTTGACTTTGCCTTGGAACCTCCAAGTCCACCAGCACAAATAGAAGCCACCTCAGATTGCTTTATAGCTTATATAGGGTAGCCCGAGGGAGAATACAGGTGGGGGCTGACCTTGGCATGCCTCACCTGGGAAAACCCAGAGTCTGTGCACCCAGTGAACAGCTACAGACCATGTCAGAGCACCACCACTCTGCTCCCACATAGCTGATCTTCTACAGAGGGGAGAGGTTGGTGGTTAGTGATCACAGCCAGTCCTTGCAGCTGACTGGCCTGGCTAAATCCCTCCCATTAATCTGCCAACAGAAATCAAGGCTCAACCACAAGAGGAGGGTGTACTCAGCCCACATGAAGGGCACACCTTGAGTATCCAGGTTGGGTAATAAGGGAGGTTGAGCCACTGGACCCTACGTGACATCTACTACATTAGACCATACTACCAAGACACAGAGTCAAAGCAGCTCTACCTAATACATAGAAACAAATACAGGGAGGCTGGCAAAATGAAGAGACTAAGAAACATGGCCCAAATGAAAGAATGGATCAAAACTCCAGAAAGAACTGAACAAAATGGACATAAGCAATCTATCAGATGCAGAGTTCAAAACACTGGTTATAAGAATGCTCAAGGAACTTAGCAAGGACTTCAACAGCATAAGAAGGATCCAGTCAGAAAGGAAGGACACACTAATTGAAATAAAGAACAACTTACAGGGAAACAACAGTAGAGAGGATGAAGCCAAGAATCAAATCAATGACTTGGAACATAAGGAAGCAAAAAAATAATCACACAGAACAACAAGAAGAAAAAAGAATCCAAAAGAATAAGGATGGTGTAAGCAGCCTCTGGGACAGCCTCGAGTGTTCCAACATTTGCGTCATAGGGGTGCCAGAAGGAGAAGAGAAAGGGCAAGAAGTTGGAAATCTATTTGAAAAAAATAATGAAAGAAAACTTTCCTAATTTGGTGAAGGAAATAGACATGCAAATCCAGGAAGCACAGAGACTCCCAATTATGATGGATGCAAAGAGGCCCACTCCAAGACACATCATAATTAAAATGCCAAAGATTAAAGATAAAGAGAGAATCTTAAAAGCAGCATGGGAAATTCAGTTAGTTACCTACAGGGGCGTTCCCATAAGACTGTCAGCTGATTTCTCAAAAGAAACTTTGCAGACTAGGAGGGATTGGCAAGAAATAGTCAGTCATGAAAAGCAGGGTCCTGCAGCCAAGATCACTCCACTTGACGAAGCTATCATTTAGAATTGAAGGTCAGATAAAGAGCTTCCCAGACAAGAACAAACTAAAGGAGTTCATCATCACCAGACTATTATTATATGAAATGTTAAAAGGACTTATTTAAAGAAAAGAAGAGGATCAAAACTATGAACAATAAAATGGCAAGAAATACATGTCTATCGCCAATTGAGTGTAACAAAACAAACTAAGCAAACAAAAAGAACAGAGACATAATCACAGATATAGAGAGAGTTTTGATGTTTGCCAGATGGGAGGTGAGTGAAGGACAATGGGTGAAGAGGTGAGGGGATTAAGAAGTCCAAATAGGTAGTTACAGAATAGCAGTAAGGATGTAAAGTGCAGTATAGGAGATGGAGTAGCCAAGAACTTATACGCATGGCCCATGGACATGAACAGTGGTGGGGGGATTGCCTGAGGGGTGGGGTGTTGGCTGGTGAATGGGGAAGGGGAAAAAGTTGGGACAACTGTAGTGGCATAATCAATAAAATGTAATTAGAAATATAAGTAAAATAAAAGCAATAGGTAGAGACAGAATGATTTCTCTCTGGATGTAGCAAAAGTAGGTTTGCAGTTGTGAATACACGAAGTACAGAGTTTATGCTTGGATGATTGTTTCTCAGTTATTGTATTACTTTCCATATGAACAACTGTAAACCTACTTTTGCCCCACCTGGTATATGTTTGGATCTCCTATTGGTTCTGTTTCTGTGGAGAACCCTGACTAGTCCAGAAGGTTCCAGAAGGATGTCCCTAGAGAAAAAATATGAAGTGGTAGACCATGAGTTTGACCATAATCTGAGAAAAGTTTTCCATTCTGGCAGAAAACTTACAGACAAATCAAAGCTAGACACTTAAAACTACACAGGGGAAAAAAAATCAAAGGAATTGTTAACTCTGAGAAAAACAAAGAGCGATACAAGAAGACAGTAATTTTTCTGTCCTGCTTGGCTCAGTTGTAAACACTGAATATTGGTTCAGGGAGAACGGTGGTGATAGAAGAAGCAGGTGGAAGTTGTGGCGTGAGTTAAATCCTCGTCTTCACTGAAGACATTAAAAAACTTCTAAAATGGAAAACTTAAGAAATAGCAACATTATTTAGACACAAGGAGGTAAGTAGCAGAAGAAACAACAAGTGTTGAAGGCAGCTGCTTCTGTCGAGTCCTTTTGGCTGGAACTGCTACGTATTGTTCCGATTTCGAGATCGGTGAGCCTTTTTCAAGTCCTTAGATGTATTACTTTGATAACAAACACTAGTTAAAAGTTACATGGGTCCAATAAGAAAAATTTGGAAAGTGCAGAAAAGTGTAAGGAAGAAAATAATCAGCATTCATCATTCTTCCACTCAAAGGAAGCAACTGTGTACCTATTAGAAGAACAGGATTATTAAGTGAATTTGTTGAGATTAAATGATCAAGCTTGAAGATTTAGAATAGTGCAATTTAGATATAAGTGAATACATAATAAGAATACAATATTGTATGCATAATGTGGTAGGCACAATTATATATAGTGTGATCACATACAATATGATTCTGTACGTGTTCACGTGTGTATTAGAAAGTAGTCTGGAGGGATACCAACCAAAATGTCACTTGGCAGGGAGCAGGGCAGGCCCTAGGATGGGTAAGTGAGGAGCCTGGGATGCATGCGTGAAGTGCTCACTCGGAGGGTCGGGTCGTGCAAGTTCAGGGGATGCACCACCTGAGCCTGAGCGCCGCCTCCTCCTCTGTTGTGCCCAGGGCGCCTCATTGGACTCATCAGTGTCTGGCCCTGGTAGGGACCAAGGGTTGTTGGATCAAGGACACTTTGCCCCTTCTTGTTTGACCCTTAGATCAAGTTCTTTTCTACTTCAAGTGTAGTACGTGGACCGGCAGCATTAGCATCACCTGGGAGCTTGCTTGAGGCGCAGGATCGCAGCTCTGCCCAGACCTTCTGTATTTTAACTGAATCCTAGAAAATTTGTGTGCACATTAAAGTTTGAGAAGCACTGGGCTAGCTGGCACCTGATGTCATTGCCCCAATAGGCAGGGCGCACCCTGCCTGTCCTTGAGAGGACTGTGGTCTCTGCTGACAGCCTGAGCTGCTGCCGGTGAAGCAATCAAAGGGCCGCCTGATGGCGGATAAGCAGGTGATTTCCCTGGGGAGAAAGAGCGGTCTGGGGCGATGCTGAAAGAGAAGCGAAAGGCTAGCGGATCTGAAACTGGGGAAAAGAGCAAGACAATGAAGTGCTAATATTCAAACCAAGGAACGCAAGTCCCCTGGGGATGAAGAATAACTTAGTATTCTACAAAAAAAGGTTTTCCCCAAGATGCGTTTAATCTGTTATAAAATCGGGAAGCTTGGATTAGGTGAATTATATTGCAATTATAATTATACAAGTGCAGAGATATTATACTATCGGGCGAGGTGAGCAAGGCACTCACCTCCTCCTCTTCCTCCACCCATAAAAGCGTTACAAAAAGAATCTGGCCAAGTGTGAGCAGATAGGTTGGCAATATAGAAAATATAAAGGAATTGACTCTGTTCAGTGTCTCCATTAACCAGAAGTCAATTAATAAGGATCCTGCTAAATGTTAGTTCTCCATTTATATTAGCAAGTTAGATTAAAAGAGAACAGCAAACTAATATATATTTTGTTCATTCTCAATCCCTTTTTATCTTGCCTGCCTTCATTACAGAGCATAAATAGGTGAGTACTGCCTTGGTTGGTGTGGCTCGGTCAGTTGGAACATCAGTCCGAAAACTGAAAGGTTGGGGGTTGAATTCCTGGACAGGGCACATGCCCGGGGTTGAGGGTTCAGCCCACAGTCTGGGGAGCACATGAGAGGCAATCAACCAATGTTTCTCTCTCACATCGATATTTCTCTCCCTCTCTCTCTTCCTCCCTTTCCTTCTCTCTAAAATCAATAAGCATGTCCTCGGGTGAGGATAAAAAATGAAAGCTGACACGATTCTGGTTAACTTAGAGATTGTTTGGAGCAGCTACCACTCTCTGCAGAACAGAGTCAGAGTAATCTTTCCAGGACTTGGAGCAGGGTGAGGAAAGCAAGACTTTTGCCTTGGTACGAGATCGATGAAGGCAGCACATAACTCAGTAATCAAGATATTTTATTGCAGGTTCTAGCTGCGTAGCTCAGCTGGTTAGTGTGTCATCCTGATACGCCAAGGTTGTGGGTTTGATCCCCAGGCAGGACACATAGAAGAATCAACAAATAAATGCATAAGAAGAACAACAATTTGATGTCTCTCTCTCTTAAATCAATAAATTAAAAAAATCATTTTTAAAAGATTTATTTATTTATTTATTTATTTATTTATTTATTTATTTATTTATTTATGTTTAGAGAGGGGGAAGGAAGGGAGAAAGAGAGGGAGAGACACACCAATGTGTGTAACCCCCCACCAGGGACCCGGCCTGCAACCCAGGTGTGTGTCCTAACTGGGAATCAAACCAGCCACTCCTCAGTTCACAGACCAGTGCCCAGTTCACTGAGCCACACCAGCCAGGGCTATAAAATCATTTTAAAATATATTTTAGTGCAAGTCCTGGCTGGTATAGCTCAGTGGATTGAGCGCGGGCCTGCGAACCAAAGGATTGTGGTTCGATTCCCAGTCAGGGCACATGCCTGGGTTGCAGGCCAGTTCCCAGCAAGGGATGCATGAGAGGCAACCATACATTGATATTTCTCTCCTTTTCTCTTTCCCTTCCCCTCTAAAAAAGATAAATAACTAAAATTAAAAAATATATATTTTAGTGCAATATTGAAACATAATTTTTAATGCCCAAAAACCCATGATGAACAAAATATCAACATTTAAATAAAGGCAAAATCTGACAACACCAGTACTAGAGTGAAGCAAATGATGTCGAGTCCTGCAAGTGGGATCGGATCAGCCTCGGTTCCAACTCACAGTCTGGGGTGGGTGTAGTGATAGGTGGCACTTAAGTTTTGTGCCTGCTCCCCAGCTGCAAAGGAGTCACGGAGAGTGGATATTTGGAATTTTTCGTTGTAGTGAGAAGTGGCAAACACATGGAAGGGATTCAGGTAGTCAGAAAGAATGACGAATATCTACTACGCTTATTGGAGTCATGGTAAAATGTCATTGTTCACGTCCGTGCAGAGAGAGCAGCATATTCTGGCTGAGCTATTTTGAGGAAGACTCTAGTAGTTATTGGAGTTGAGGTCCTCATGGATTAGTATAGGAATATAGAGAGGAGATAATGAAATCCCTCTTCTGAAACTGTAAAGCCTCCAAGGAGAAGATAAAAGTTTGAACTGGGCTTTAGAGGGAGGGAAGGGGAGAGCGGAAGGAACGTTGCTTTTGCAGTCAGAAAATAGGGTTCACTCCTTCACTACTTGCTTACTAACTGTGAGAATTCAGGCAAATCATCGTGGTTCTCTGAGTGTTACTTTATCAGTGAAAACTCACCCTAAATTGGACAGAGAAAGACAAATACTGTATGACTTCACTTATACGTGGAATGTAAAAAACAAAACAAATGAACAAACAAAACTAAATAGAAACAAATTCACAGAGAGAATGAACTGACGATGCCGCCGGAGTGGCGGGCTTGAGGAATGGGCAAAAAAGATGAAGGGGGTTAAGAAATGCGAACTGTGCCCTGGCTGCTGTGGCTCAGTGTTCGAGTGCTGGCCTGCAAATTAAGGGGTCGCTGGTTCAATTCCCAGTCAGGGCACATGCCTGGGGTGTGGGCCAGGTCCCCCGTGGGGAGCACAAAAGGGGCAACCGCACCTTGATGTTTCCCTCCCTGCCTCCCTCCCCTGTCTCCCTCCCTTTCCTTTTCTAAAAAATGAATAAATAAAAATCTTAAAAAGAAATACGAACTGCCAGTTATAAGTTAAGTCATGGGCATACAGCATAGGGAATATAGTCAATAATATCGGAATAGCTGTGTACGGTGATGGATGGTTACTAGATTCATTGCGATGATCGCATCATGAGGTATATACATGTCCACCCACTATGTTGCACACCTGAGAGTGATGTTAACTATAATTTAAAAATGAATTTGAAAAACTGAGTAAGAAACCCTAGAAATACTCATTCTACGTAACCTGCACAAGAGCTGTGAGGATCCACCGAGATAAAAAGGAGTGAGCCGGTTTGTAAACTGCAAAGCTCTATGCAAACATCTTGCACTGAAATTAAGTCCTTAAGGATGGCTAGAACTTTGACAGAAGGCACTGAGGGAGAAGGGCCTCTGGGCAGAGAAAATGAAAGGAGAGGTGGTCTCTGTATGAGAGTAGGTAAGAGGAAAACGGGCTTTGAAATTTAGTAACATGAAAGCAGTCAAGGAGGCCTATGTTTTCAAGACCATTAAGGAAACAAAGCCTGGGACCCCAAGCCTGAAGAATAACACCAAGGCCCATGATCTTAAAATTATATGAGAGGGAGAGCGCACCATAATATCACAAAATACCCTAAAGAATCACTTGTACACATGCTTCTTTCACTCCCTAGATAGCCTCTTTGAAGGCCGGCAGGGACCTTCTTTGTTTCCAGGAGGTTTAGGGCACTGTGCTTCTTTCTCAAAGAATGGGGTGCCCCAAGGCTAGGTAAGCTTGGGACCTCTTTACCCTAAAGGGTGGTACAGACGCGGTTGAGCAGCCTTGAAAAGCAGGCTCTTCTGTGCGCACTGGGACGCCCTCTGGTAGCCCTTGTCCAAATCTGTGGGAGCAAGACTGATCCCACAGTAAGGCACCTTCAATCATTACTTTAAAGAAGAGTAGGCGGGATCAAGGGCTCCAGCAGTGCTGGTGCTGATGCTCGCAAGTCGAGGGAGGGGCAGGGTACCACGACAACACAGAACTACAATGGGGCGTGGACACGCGCGCAGGTACGTGCAGAAACGGGCGCACGCCAAACTGGTTAAATGCGAGTAAGGGCTGAAATCTAATTAATAGTACTAGTCTATTTAATTGGATTGTGCCAATGTCAATTTCCTGCTTTTGATAGTGTAGTCTGCGTATATAAGATGTTGAAGGAAGAGAAGCTGGGTGGCTGATGGGTATACGGGACCTTTTTGTACTAATTTTGCAACTTTTTGAGTCTAATTATTTCAAAACAAAAAGGGAGAAAACAAAACACAAAGGGAACCTCCCCCCGGCCTGGCCCATCCTGGAACCGCCCCCCACCTTACAGGCCTGCCCTCCACCCGGACTCCGCGAGGGTGAGGCAGGGCTGGTGTGGGTGGGCGGGGCAGGGACGCGCACGCGCAGTCCCGACATCCCCGCCGCGTCTCCGGGAAGTTACGCTTGCGCCTCCCGGCCCCAGGCCTCCGCGCCAGCCCCTCACCGCGGCGGGGGACCGGCTGCCTTGGCCCTTCTGTGCCGCCGTCTTTTCCGGCAGTTGGGGAGCTTCCTGTTGCTCTCCCCCGCAACCGTCCCTGGTGCCCTGATTCAGAGCACCTCGCCGTCTCCTCCCCTCCAGCGGCCGGCCGGCTGCTGCCGCTGGGGCTTGTGTCCGCACGTCGAGACCTGCGGCTCGGCTGGCGTCTGCGGCTGTCCCCGCCCGCAGCCCAGCCTCCGTCGGGGCTCTGGTGAGTGTCTCGCTGCCGCTGACTTCAGTCCATCCCAGGCTTTTCCCTTCTCCTCCTCTCCCGACTCGTGGGGACTCTCCCCTTCCCGCCCTGCCCTCTCGGCCAGAGGCTCCTTGTCCGCGCTCCCCACGGTTTCCCAGCCCCGGGCTCCCACCCCGTCCTCTCCCTTTCTCCGCGTGCAGCTGGGGCGGGGAGCCAGGCCCTCTCCGTTCCGTGCCGCCAGCTTTGTCTGCTCGCCGCCGTCTCTCAGTCCCCTCCGGGATCTCGCTCATTACCAGTTTTCACCTCCTTTTTTTCTGGAACCGAAGAACCCAAGCGCTGTAGTGTGAGGCAGAGATGTCGAAAGCCCACCTCTGGGTGTGGTACTTTTGAGCTTGTTCCCTTCCCCGTGGTTAACCTTTAGGTACTGAGCTTCAGCTAATCTTAAAATCACAGGAAAATTTAGTGAGGACTCTTAAGAAGAAAATAAAAAAGTTAAGTTGATAAGGACTTAGGGGCAAGTCTGTGTCAGAAAGTGTGCGCAAGGGCTCGAAGAGAGAGACCAGATCTCCCTCCCAGTTGTACTTTGCATTGATTAAAAGACGCAAGGAGAAACTTGTTCTTTTTGAAAAGCACGGAGGAAGGCTGGGGTAAAGCAGACGTCGTGCTCCCTCTCCCTTTCGGCCCCCTTGGCTCTGAATTAGAACTAGCCAGGCAGTAGGAGCCGCGGTTTCCCTGAACATAAAACAACCGTCACAGCTACAGGTTCCCCTCGACCCCAAACGGATATCAGCTTCCCGGTAAGAGCGTGGGAACTCTATCTTGCAGCTCTCTAAAGAAAACCATTCCCCGCCACACACATACATATCCTTAATTCCTAGTAATGGGCACAAACACGAGTGTTCTCCTAGTAAACTTTTTGTAAGGCGCTCACTAGGTGCACAGCATTGCCCATGAGCTGGGGCAAGGATATTAAGAGTAGTAGTGGAAGACAGATACTTGCTTTCCAGTGGCTTACAGTTTAGTGAGAGAAATGAGGTGGGTGACTCTTAAGGAACAGTCTTAGCCCCAGTGTGGAATTGTTCAAATGAAAGATATTGGATGTCCAGTCACAGAGAAGTAAAAGAAGACTTGGCAAGAGAAGAGGCATTTATAGAGATAACAGTACCATTGTGAAATCAACCAGGTATAACTCTCTATGTTCAATGAACAATGGTTTTCATTTGATCTCCTTTTATGTTTGCAGTGCCTACCCCTACTTTTTCCTCATCTACCTGTTATTCCCTAATTCTGTAGAGTTGGAGAATGAAACAAAGAGACCAAGGGCCTCCCATGGTCTGTAGGTCAGGGCGTCAAGGCTTGGATTATCAAACACAAGAGGGAAAGCCATGTCTTTTACAAAGCATTTGGTTGACCCAGTGAACCTATAAATTGCCGTAGGGTAAGCGTCATTGTATCTTTGGATGAAAGGTCTTTATAATTAGGCTAACCCTTTCATAAGTGGATGGAGAGCAGGAGGAGGGTTTGAAGAAAGGTGGACGAGAAGGACAGTGTAACCTTTGCCTTACCTTAGAGACTGAATGTGAAGGTCAGGAGCCGTTCTGCTTGAACACTTACTGGTCCACTACATAAGCATCTTTTTTGAGTGACCTTAGTCTCCTGTTATTCTTCTTAAAAGTTTAGTAAGTCATACCATGACTTAAGTGGGTCAAAACTTCCTCCCCAACTTTTATACACTCATGGATGGAGATGTAATTGTGTTCTTTTGGCTTTGTTGACAACCGAAAAAAATCACTCCCTTGCTCAACTCACATTTACTAACCACCATTTATTATACATAAAGCACTGTTTGTCTCAGGCTTCACTCTCTCTAGTTGTATTTTTTAAGTTGAAGTTATATCAGTTGTTAAAAATGTGTAAGGGGTATCCAGAAATTTTCAGACAAGGGAGGAGTGGAGTACAAAGTGCTCACTTGCTTCAGACTTGTTTTTAAATCTGGTTTGAAAATTTCTTCACCGAACTTCGAGTGCATGTGGTTTTCATTGTGGGTGGAGAGAGGGTGCAGGCTGACAAATAAGGAACCACACCCAAGCCCCAAGCTTCATAAACCAAACAGAGTTTTTTTGTTTGTTTTTTTTTAAGTTCTGATATCCTACAAATGCTTGAGTTTGCTTTGGTATTAGCAGAAAGTTTCCATGGGAAAAAATAACATTTTATGGTAAGGTAGAGCTGAGTTCAATATCTTGGATTTGTGATCGCCGATCATTTTGGCACATTGTGAGTCGAGATGTTTGACTCTGGAGCAGAGCCTTGATTTTGAATCTCTTTGCTCTGAAAGGCTTAGTCTCTGTTTTTTCCCCCGAGTGTCATTTTAGAAAATTTTTTAATGTTGTCTTTTTTTCTTAGTAATAACAAGTGTTTGCACATTCCTTACAGGCCTTAGTTTGCTATATGAAACAGAGAAGCTGCTAAAGTATTAAGAGGAGAACCTTCAGGAAATTTTTCAGAAAATACACTACCTTTGAAAATGGACCTTGGTGCCTCCTGATTTTTAGTCACCTTTATTTTGGGATGAAAAGACAGACTTAGAGGCAGGTCGTGTGTGACGAACACACGATAAGGATACGATATTGAACATTATTGCCAGAGCTGGAGCAAGTCAAGGTTGGGGAGCCATCCGGTCAAGTGTGACAATGCAGGCTGTCACAGAATTTCTGGGGGAAGAATGCGCTTTAAATATAGGAAAACGTGTTCAATCAGCTATTGAAACTTCGTTAGTATTGGCCTTCTCATACATACAACTGGGAGGGTAGGGTGCCTTGTTTCCATGGCATCTTCCATCACTAACATTTCAGTTCACCTTTTTCTTTGTAATATGTTTCCATCATAGGTCTTTGTTTTAGCCTTTAAACTCAAGTAGATAGCAAACATTTATCAAATAGATATGTCAGAGTACATATATACCTGTGGATGAGCATTTTAGCCAGGTATTTTTAAACTATGGAAATTATACATTTAAAAGTCAGTGGTAACTTAATGGTAATAGTACATGGTTATTGAAGAAAATATAGAAAATGTGGAAAGCATAAACAAGAATAAAATGATCTACTCTCACAGCCTAGAGTTAAACTACTAATAACATTTCGATACATGTGTTTTTAATAATTCTGTGCACATATAGTAAACACATAAACATAAACATATAGTAAACACATAAACAGAAGGTATACATTCTGTTTTGTAACCTACTTTTTTCACTTGGATTAGAAACATTTTCCCTGACATTAAACATTTGAACATATTTTAATTGTTTGCATATTATTTCATTATAGGACTTTTCATAATTTAATCAGCTCTGTTGTTAGATATTCAAGCTATTTCTAGTTTTTCTTTGTGTACAATGCTGCATCAGACCATCTTGGGTATGAATCCTTATGGGTCTTTGAGTCTCCAAGGTAGATTCCTGGATGGCAAAGAATTGTACTGTGTCTATATTATATAATCTTTTAAAAAACATTTTTTTAGTAAAGATTTTTTTATTTTATTTTTTAGAGAGAGGAGCAGGGAGGCCGAAACAGAGGGAGAGTAACATCAGTGTGGGAGGGAAACATTGAGCAGTTGCCTCTCACACCCCCTCGACTTGGGACCTAGCAGGCAGCCCAAACATGTGCCCTGACTGGGCATTGAACTGCCGACCTTTCGGTTCATAGGTCAGCGCTCAACCCACTGGGCCTCACCAGTCAGGGCTATATTATATATTTTTAATTTATACGTACGGTGTTGTGATCACGTTCTTTCCCTTTTAAAAAGTAGGACAGCATTTAAAGATACATTCATGGTCACTTTTAGAGGTAGATTTGCTTCTGACTGCTACGTGGTATTTCTTTGTATGTATCCACAGCATTTTATTTATTTCTTTGCTGAATTTCCTCTAACTTCACGTAACAAAATGATGGCACAATGAACATCTCCTGTAATGCACATCCTTGTGCATATCCCCGTAAGAGCCTGAGTCCTGAGTGACAACTTCTCTAGGCCTTTCACCTAGGGATGGTACTTCTGGGTCACAGGACATTAATATCTACTTATTTTCACCGAGTGTTCTGTTATTTACTTCTTTGTCCTCCAGGAAAGTTGTCCCAATGTATAGTCCTGCCAGCAGGGTAGGAGAGTGTGTAATTGGTGGGTTCTAACTCCAAGACTAAAACCACTTCCTTTCTTTGTTTCTAGCAGCCATGGCAATGACAGGGTCAACACCTTGTTCATCCATGAGTAATCACACAAAAGAAAGGGTGACGATGACCAAAGTGACACTGGAGAATTTTTATAGCAACCTTATTGCTCAACATGAAGAACGAGAAATGAGGTAAAGAATTTTGTTTAAGAAAATTCTGTCATGGTTCTGGCATTTATGTGTAGTATTGTAAAGCACCTTCATAACATCTTTTCTTTGAAAGGAAACAGGAATAGCAGCAGCCACGTTACATAGCTTTGTCCCATTAGAGTGGCTTGACAGCATCATTGATTTCCCAAGCCCTTGCTGTTACAACCCGCAGTCCCTGGAAATAGCCTCCTGAGTCTGCCGCATTCCACGGTGGTATATAAAACAGTGCGGCCAGGCCCTCGGAGTCCATTAAGGCAGTGCCATCTGATGGCAACAGCAGCCCTTCCAGAGTCGGGCTGGGGGTCAGAATCCTGCCTCCACCATTTTAGTAGCTTTACGAGGCTAGAACAAGTTCCTGAGTCTTTCTGTGTCTCAGGTCCCGCATCTGGAAAATGAGGGGATGGTCGTGGGGGTTCGGTGTGACGCCTG
>PVKM010037953.1:0-14278 GCA_004027735.1 Carollia perspicillata | reverse complement strand
TCCCAAAGAAGTTGGATCCAAGGAGGAACACACCAAGGCACATCATAGTTACATTAGCCAAGATTAAAATGAAGGAGCGAATTCTAGAAGCAGCAAGAAATAAGGGGACGGTTACCTACAAAGGAATTCCCATCAGACTGTCAGCTGATTTCTCAAAAGAGACCTTACAGGCAAGAAGGGGCTGGAAAGAAGTATTCCATGTCATGAAAGGCAAGGACCTACATCCAAGATTGCTCTATCCAGCAAAGCTTTCATTTAGAATGGAAGGGCAGATAAAGTGCTTCTCAGGTAAGGTCAAGTTCAAGGAGTTCATCATCACCAAGCCCTTATTATATGAAATGTTAAAGGGACTTACCTAAGAAAAGGAAGATAAAAATATGAACAGTGAAAGGACAGCAAACTCGCAGTTATTAACAACCACACCTAAAACAAAAGAAAACTAAGTGGACAGTTAAAACAGGAGCGGAGGCACAGAAATGGAGGTCACATGGAAGGTTAGCAACAGGGGAGTGGGAGGAGGTGGGAGAAGGCACAGGGAATAAGTAGCATAGACGGTGGGGAGAAAATAGACAGGGAGAGGGCAAGAGTAGTGTGGGAAATGTAGAAGCTAAAGAACTTATGACACATGAACATGAACTAAAGGAGGGGAATGTGGGTGAGAGGGGGTGTGGAGGGTGGAGGGGAAAGAAGGGGGGAAATGGGATGACTATAATGGCATAATCAATAAAATACCTTATAAAAATAATTATGAGATCATCAGAAAAATGTAAACACTGACCACATATTTACCAATGATAGTTAGGAATTATTATTATTTCTTTAAATACAATTAGGGTGTTATTATTGTATTAGGAAAAAGAAGGCTTACCTTTTAGGGATATATACTAAAGTGTTTACTGGCAAAATAATATGATCTCTGGAATTTACTTTAAAAGAATTCAGTGGCTTTGGGTGTAGATAAAGTCAGGCTGGCTGTAAAATCATACTTGCTGGAGCTGAAGGATGGGCACTCTGGGGTTTTTTACACTATTCCCTACGTCTATTTATACCTAACACCTTTTTTTTTTAGATTTTATTTATTTCTTTTCAGAGAGACAGGAAGGGAGGGAGAAAGAAAGGGAGAGAAACATCGATGTGTGGTTGCCTCTCACACACCCCCACTGGGAACCTGACTCACAACCCAGGCATGTGCCCTGACTGGGAATTGAACCTGTGACCTTTCAGATCACAGGCCAGCACTCAATTCACTGAGCCACACCAGCCAGGGCCTATTTTTGATACTTTCTTTTTTTATGTAAATCATTTATTATTTTTCAATTAGAGTTCACATACAATATTATAGTAGTTACAGGTGTACATCCCAGTGATTAGATGTCATATAATTTACTAAGTGATCATCTTGATAAATCTAGTACCTCCCTATCTTGAGGGCAGAGGCTGCCCTTGGTCACCTCCATCTCCCTGGGACATGGTTCTCGGCACGAATGAATAAACGTCTCTTAGTCTTGGCTCATTTGTGGTTGAGCAGCTGTAGCCCCCACTAGCAGTTAAGTTCCTTTTATGGCGAAGACCTGTCATATTATACAGGCTTGTTCTGCTGGAGAGGCAACATAAAAACTCCAAGGGCTAGTGACATTCGCCTCTCAGCGACTGGGGTTGGGTGTTTCCTGGGGAATCCAGTTGCTGGACTGACATGGTCTGAGGAACTGGTGGGACAGGTGTTATTTTCTTTTTCTTTTTTAAAAATATTTTATTTATTTTTAGAGAGAGGGGAAACACGATATGTGAGAGAAACACCACCAGTTGCCTCCCTCACAAGTCCCCAACTGGGGACCAGGCCCGCAACCGGGGTATGTGCCCTGACCGGAAATCAAACCAGAAATGCTTTGCTTCACTTTTCAGGCACAATGCCCAACCCACTGAGTCACACCAGTCAGGGAGAGGTGCTATTTTCTAACTCAGAGTCCAATAGGCCCAGCTCACACCCTACTGGGCAACAGAGGAAAAGCCAGAGGAGCCAGATGCCTTAGATGCCTGCGGACACCAGACAACCAGACAGAAAGCTCTCCTCAGGGAACTGGCCACCCAGGCCTAGTTAGGAAGCCTGCGGCGAGAACAGAGCTCCTGGAGAACCTCTCGTCTCCTGGGAGGCGAGCCCCTAGGATGAGGCTACTCAAGCTGCTGATTTTCCTGGTGTACTGCGGAGTGGCCAGCGCTGAGCCAGGTAGGCGCAGCAAATGCCTTTGATGTCTTTGTTTTGTACCGTGAGCTCAGGGTCAAGGTTGCTGGAGGCTGCTCACAGAAAGCTGGCAGTGCTGCTAAAAATAACAAGGCAGGGAGGCCGGGTGGGAGAGTTAGTAGGCGGTAAGGCTGCTTTCTGATCCTGAAGATTGTAAGTGGAGGCGACAGCTGGCCAGGGGAGGGACAATGACTTTGCTAAGAGGTGTTGAGACATAAAAGCCAGCCAGCTGGTAGAGAGAGAAGGTGGCAGGAAGATTGGTGAATTCATTCAGCAAATACTGGTTGAGGGCCTTCTGTGGGAAACTGAAAACGCCGGTGTTTGTGCTGCCTGTCCCCTAACAGACCCAATAAGCAGAGAGAGGGACTGAATCTTTACGGGCGCTTTGTTCAGATGGACGGTGACCTGAGAAGACGGTGGGTTTGTACCCTAACAGGCCGTCTTCAATTCCATTTTAAAATTTCCCTTTTTAAAAGGAGAACAAAGTGTAGGTAGCAATGAGTTTGGAATTCAGGGGAAAGTTCATTGGATTTAAAACCTGCAGCGTTCTCACCCGGCGATCTTTCGGTTTGCAGGAGGATGCCCAACGAACCGAGCCACACCTGTCAGGGCACTCTCACTTCTCAATAAGTTTTCTTCGAAATCCAATGCCAATGGGCAACCCCCCCTCAGCCCAGGGTCTTAGTGATTAAAAAGAATTTCTCCTCTCTCCAAATGCACTAAGATGCCATTGCAGCATTTTCATAACGCTAACAGAAAGTGCTAAGGACAATAACAGACTAGCTAAATAGATTAGGGTAAAGTCTCCCGGTGGAAAAGATTCAAGACAACACAGCAGGGTTGAAAACAGTACGTAACATTCATTAAATACTTATTATGTGCCTCACACTGCTGAAAGTTTTATGTAATACCCTCACAACAGCCTCGTGAAGTAGGGATGATCAAGGACACTGAGCCTCAGAGAGAAGTTAAGGGCCTAGCCAGGGTCACCCATCTAGTTAATGTCTGAGTCTGGACCTGAACTGGGGCTGTACAATTCCAGTCTGTTTTAAATACTGTGACGTCAGAGCAAACACACACTCAGGAAAATAGCCGCAAAGGGCTGACACTTGTTTATTGAGCGGTCATATAGGCCACACTAGTGCTAGGTGCTTGGTATATGACCTCTTTCTCAAGCCTGTTTGAAACGTGAAATTAGAAGCTCATTTGATGTTGCTAGTCCCTGTGAAGTGGTTTCCATTACCAGTACATCCACTTTGCAGATGAGGAAAATGAGACTCAGGGAGACACAACAGTTGCCCAAGATTCCAACGCATGGCAGTGGCAGGACCAAGTCTGTACTATGGACCTTAAACAAACAGCCAGATATTTCTCCAGCAACCTAGGTTTATTCAGGACGTGTGGTCTAATGGCGAACTACGGCAAGTCCAGAGAACCAAGGCCGGGAACAGTTCTATCACAGGCGAAAGGAGCATTTCCCAGGGGCTGCTGTAAAGGAGGAGTCCATCAGAGGAAACTGGTAGTAGAAGTGCAGTGGCTTTTCATTGGCTGAGTGGTTGCCAGGCAAGAAAAAGATCCTCCTTCCTCGGGCTGGAGTAGTGGAGTAGAAAAACATCTTCCTGTTGGAGATGGAAAGGAAGGAGGTAATTGACTGTTAGGGTATGAGAGCACCTGGTACAGGCCCTCCCAACTCCAGTTTAAATGAGGTTCCTGTTTATTAATCTTCACGGCACTCAGCTGCATCATGTCCTTGACGTATTCTCTTGGGATGATTTTTTAAAAGACTTTATTTATTCCTAGAGAGAAGGGGAGGGAGAGAGAAAGAGGGAGAGAAACATTGATGTGTGAGAGAAACATCCATTGGTTGCCTCTCACACCCCCCCACCAGGGGCCCTGGCTCTCAACCCAGGCATGTGCCCTGACTGGGAATCGAACTTGCAACCTTTGAGTTTGCAGGCCAGTGCTCAACCCACTGAGCCACACCAGCCAGGGTGGGATGATGGTTTTCACAGGGACTATTTTATTTTCTCCAAACTTTCTGGTATACATTTATAATTTAAAAATAAAATTAAATTTAAAAAGAATTCCACAGCACCTCTAAGTTTTTACAGAATCTGAGTCTCTTTTAGAAGTGCCAGAGAACTCTGAGACCATCCTATCAGCTAGCAATCAGCTTTGCTTTGCAAAAAACTGTAGGGTTTCTACTTCCATCTTCCTTAGCCAAGAGCTCGGGTGGGGCACCAGCTTGCGACTCTTTCTCTCCTCCCACACACACCCTATGCAACACTGCATTATCCTTCAGCTTCTAATTCCAGGAAACAGACAAGATTTTTCAGTGTGGGTCAGTGTGGTAGGAAAACACTTCCCTCCAGAATGGTAAGTCTACCTCACGGGGCTGTCATGAGAAAAGGGAAATCCACGCACCTAATGCAAGGAGCCAGTAAACGCTGGAGTTTACAAGTGAACCCCCAGTGTTTCGGAGGGCCTTTGATTACAGAGCAGGAATAACAATGGAAGTGTTTGGGGTTATTGCCTAGTGTCAGAAACAAAGGACTAAAGTGGGGACCAAGGTCTTTGGTGGTGGGCATTATACACATAACAAAGTCATGGAATCACAAAGTGTTAGAACTGGCAGGGCCTTCGGATAACCCTTGTTTTCCCCTTGTATCACACTTGAGGAAGTGAAGGCACCAGAGAAGGAAACTTGAGGCCTGAGGGACAGAGTGGCCCGGGGAATGACCACTGCTGCTGGCTTGTCCGGCCTGCTGCCAGGTGCTCCGTATGGGATTTCTCCTTTCATCCTCACCTCCACCCTTTCCTACTTACATTGTTATCCCCATTTTACAGATAAGGAAACTGAGGCTCAACTGAGGAAACCGTGTTCAAGCTGCCACTGTCTGTGGAGGAACCAGGATTGAAAACAAAATTTTCCTAATCCAAAATTTCATGCACGCTCTTTCAAAAACAACCCCTCAGGCCAGAAACTAGGTCTGACCTTTTACTATCTATATGACCTTGAGTCTCTATTTTACTACCTACAATATAGGGAAACGATCGGAGGAGAGATTAAATGTGATAGTTAAGTGAGGTCACACACATACACGGTAAAGCTCTGTAAAAGTTTAAGGGACTGTTTTTTTAATATCCGAGGTCACACTACTAGCTAGTGGTGAGTATAGTGCATCATGATCATTTTTTTCACTTTTTTTATTGTTGTTCAAGTACGGTTGTCTCCATTTCCCCCCCACCCCTCCCCTCCACGATCATTTTGTTATCATGATCAAAATGGTTACCATAACAGAATGTATTTCATTCTATTGTCCTGAGGTTTCATGGCTGGAGAGTTTGGCATAGCACCTGGCATTCAGTAGGTGCTAAATAAATGGCAGGTGTCTTCCTGCCTTTCTTTTCTCTGACCATAAGCAAAATCACTTTTTGGCCAGTTTAAGACCTTCTCAGGCTCTAAGAATGATTTTTGTGAGTTCCCCACCCCGTCACAAATCACAGTAAAAGGATCTCACGTTATATATGGTTTTTAATTAGAATTTTAATATTTAAAATTGCTTTTGAAATGATTTCTTGATTTTGATGGCTTCCCCCCCCCTAAACTTTGGAGCCAAAGCATTTCTTCAGATCTCAGACATGCCGTGGGCCTTACAAAGCTACTGGGCCCTGGGCCCTGTGTCTGCTGTCCCCATTGGATAAGGAGGCCCTGTGGCCCCTTTTGTGAGGGAGGAAGAGGGCCAGCAGACTGCTCTGCCTGCCCGCGGACAGGGAGCAGAGCCGAGCTGTCAAAATTAAAACTAGAGGGCGCACTGTGCCCGCCGGCCCTGTACTGGACAAGAGCCATCTAGAAGGAGACAGGATCTGTCTTCACATTGTTCTGCTGCAGATGTCCTGTCCCTGGACCTGCACCTTACCTACAGAGGACAGTAGCTGAGGGGACAGTGGGACAAGCAGGGGAAGGGTGCAGTTGCTCCCCCAGGTCCCATCTCCCTCCTGTGGTCAAAGGGGGACTTGCAGGGGCTCCCAGGGACCAGATTCAGAGTAACTGCTGCTTTGCATTGCTGAGTGCTTTTGCATTATCTCATATTTTCTCCTTTCAGCCCTCACAATGACCTGAAGAGGTGAGGGGCGGGGGGGGGGGGGCAGCGTGCTGTTGTCCCCATTTTACAGACAAGGAAAACCAAGGTACAGAATAAGTTGCTCATGTTCACACAGCTGCTGGGTGCTGGAGCTGGAATTCCAACCCAGGTCTGTTGGAATACGTTGCTCAAGTACAATGAGAAACTTATTGTACTCATTGTACTGCATTCCAAATTTATTCATATTCTCAATAATTAGTGAATAATAATGACAGCTTAGTATACCTTTTCATAAACTCAAGAAATATATGAATACTTATTTTAAAAGATCCCAGCAGTACAAACATATATAGCCTCGTAACTTTTTAAAAAGATTTTATTTATTTTAGAGAGGGGAAAGGAGGCAGAGAGGGAGAGAAACATCAGTGCATGGGTGTCTCTTGAGCACCCCCTACTGGGGACCTGGCCCGCCACCCAGGTATGTGCCCTGACTGGGAATCAAACTGGTAACCCCTTGGCTTGCAGGCCAGCACTCAGTCCACTGAGCCACACGAGCCAGGGCTAAAGCCTCAACTTTAGTGAGATCCCCAGGTGTGGGGTCTGCACAGTAAAGTTTAAGAAGCTCTACTCTAAAAGGTGAAGTGTGAAAGGGCCCAATTCCCTACACCCTCCCAGGCTCACTCCCGCCCCAGGGGGAATTGCCAAGGACAGTGGTGTGGTGAGATTCTTTGCTACAAGCCCTGTCTCCTTCACTGTTTTATTTGATGCTCAGGCCAGGTATCAAACACCCTCAGGGTCAGCAAGGCCCACTGCTTGCCCAGAGTCCTCAGCCAACTCATGGAAGAGCCTGGATTACAAATCAGATCGCCTGCCTCCCTGTCCACGGTTCGCGTGCCCACCCTCTTCTCCATGACATGGACATTAAAGCTTAATTCCTCACAGTCTGTGACGATTTCCATAGACGCCTGTGGCTCCTTTTCCTTTATGGGTAACATAAGTGTATTATAAAAGCCACCTTCTGGGGGCTCTGAGTCAACATCGTGTCTCAGCTTTGGAGTCAGAGAGAGGTCTGGGTTTGAGCCTCAGCTTCCTCATCTGGTAAATGGGCGTGAGAATCCCACCTCAGAGAATGGCTGCAAGGGTGAAATGAGACAAGCAAGTAAAGGGCACCTAGCCAAACTTCTGAGTGCTAATCCTCCTCCTCACAGCCTTGCTTATTCGTTGAATATATACGAGTGTATTCGGGCATCTTCCATATCCTAGGCACTATGTTAGGTGCTGAGGACAGAGAAATCAACACTATAGGCTTCATGTTCTTATGGAGCTGACACTGTAGACAGGGAGATGGATGATAAACAAGCCAACTAGATGATTTTGCCTGTGAGAGTGTCCTGAAGAAAATAAAACTAAGGGACCCCTGGCTGGTGTAGCTCAGTGGATTGAGCACAGGCTGCAAAACAGAGTCACCGGTTCGATTCCCAGTCAGGACACATGCCTGGGTTTCAGGCCAGGTATCCAGTAGGGGACGTGAGAAGCAGCCACACATTGATGTTTCTCTTCCTCTCTTTCTCCCTCCTTTCCCCTCTCTCTAAAAATAAATAAAAGAAAATATAAAAGAAAACTGAGGGAGGCAATAAATAGTAACCAGATGGTTGGGGGAAGTGACACCTGAGAAAAGGTAGTCATGGAAGGCTTCTCTGAGGAGGTGAGCTTCGGCCTGAGGCCTGAATGAGGAGGGGAAAGCAGCCAGGTGAGGACCTGGGGAGGACTGAGGAAGGCAGTGGAGGAACCGCAGAGGCATAATGAGGAGAATGATTGGGGTGAGCCGGGCTGAGCGCCAGATGAGGCCTCTGTGAGCCACTTCCACAATGAGACTGGAGTTCAAGGAGGTGGAGCCCCTTGCCTGAACCTCTAGCTCTTTCTGCCATTCTTTCCAGTATCCTGGCGTCCCCTGGAGTCAGGCCTTCAGACACACACACAGGTCACGAGACGTGCGGGGAGGCTGGGAGGAGTTTCAGGTCCACACACTGACTAGGCCGGAGCGCACAGGAAGAGGAAAACTGCTGACACTTGAGACTCCGTCAGTGGACAAGGAGTTTCTGTAGTGGAGAAACGTTTGTTGAATATTTAGAGGGATGACGTCCAAGGGCAGAACTGCTCAATGTCTGTGGTTAGTTGGGAAAGAGCCTGCTTGAGAAGAGGAGGAAAGAGCCACGCCCCTGCCACAGTCCTCAGAGAGGAGGGCAGCGGGCGCTCACCGCAGCCCACCTGGCCGGCCTGCTCTCAGGCTCGGGAGTGGCCATGACCCACTCAGAGCCTCAGTGCAGGGGCTCGGGAAAGCCACCAACCCTGTCCAATTACTAGTGGAAATGGGGCAGTTGGCTTCTTTCCTTGGGTTCAGGGTTTTGTCCCATAGGAGTAAAATAAATGTATTAGTGATCACAATTTGTATGAAAATTTTTAATTCTTCCTATTATGAGCAAGGGCTCTCAGTTTGGGTAAAAAATAAAAACGCAGGCCTAGACTGTCTACAAGATCTTTGTAAGCCCTGTCCGGGTAGCTCAGTTGGCTAGAGCATCAACCCAATATGCCAAGGGTGAAGGTTCAATCCCTGGTGAGGGCACATAGAGGAATCAACCAACGAACGCGTAAATGAAACAACAAATTGATATTTCTCTCTCTCTCTCCCTCTTCCCCTCTTTCTCTGTCTCCCTTCCTGCCTCCCTCTAAAGTCAATTTTTAAAAAGTCATATCTAAAATAAAAAGTTACGGGTGTTCTCCCCTTAGCAAACACACCTTCCTGGGAGAGGATGGGGAGCCATGGAATCCCCCCACCATTTTCCATGTGAGTCTTCCGCATGTTGACCTTTGAACTTAGTTTTCTTACCTGCAAAGTGGGGGTGATGAGCGATGACACCTCCGGGGCTGTGGTGAGGATGACTTGGGAGGGGTCAGGATTTGCTTGGCCCGCCATTTGCAGCTTAATGTGAGCAAGTTTCTGCTTCTTGCTTGAGACGGGTTTTAGATCCAGAGAGCTGGGCGAAAGAAAGCTCAGAAGCGTCTGGGGGGAAAAGTCAAGAAGTGAGGATCGGGGGCCAGGCTTTGCCTTCCGGCCTGTCCTGGAGCCACACTGAATGTCCGGTGGCTTGGATGGTGCCCTGGTCACCCAAGCCCAGGCCCAGGCCTGGTTTCTGGAGGTTGGGCTGGTATTGACTGCTGGCTGTCAGTGACACCGGAAGTGGAGACGGAAGTGAGAGCACGCTGGAGGGTGAGGAAATCCCAGGCCTCACCCTTGTTGTAGCCAGAAACACAGGATTCGGGGCAGAGGCCCTTCCACCCTCTTCAGTTAACATCAGTGAAACTATGCACATCGGCGCTGGGTACAGGAGATGAATCCACTCCACGTGGCCTGTTTCTTCGGATTCCCCTCTCTCTTACTCCAAGAGAGTTTCGGCATTTCAGCCTCACTTGGTTTGGAGCTGAGACCAGGTTTCGGTCGGCACTTGAGCTGCCAGGATGGCCGCCAGCTGCTTGAGCCATCTCCCTGCATCCAGAACCACCGAGTACGCCCCCAGGACAGACTCACACGAGACAGTCAGCCCAACCTGAAATTACTTCCACCTTTTCTGGTCTAGCATTTTCAAACTCTACTTCCACACCTATTCCCCGGGCTTTTGATGGTATTAATTAGCAAGACCTTGCATTTGGTGTAGAAGCCTTCTCGCAGAGAAGTCTTTTGTGTGCATTTCCCTCGAGCAGGGTAAGATATGGCTCTCAGAAGGGCTCAGAGAGGTGAGGCGACTTGCCCAGGGCTGCACAGCTGGCACGTGGCTCTAGAGCCTCAGGGCTTAACCCTGACCCTCTCCCACCTCTGCTTTAAGACAAGCACTTTTCTTAGAATTTCCGCAGGCTTCTTGAGGGTCACGCTTCAGCCCAATCCCTCATGCTGACAAGGAGGTTGGGAGATGGAGAGGACCTTGGCAAAGGCCCCGGGCAAGGGACACATAGAGCTAAGCCTATGCTCCGTTCCACTCAATGCCTCCCTGGGCAAATGCCGTGGCCCATTTCCTCTGGACCCTTTCACCCGTGCAACCTCCCCTGACCCAGCCCAGGGTTCCCCCAGACTGCCTCCCCATCCGGGCTCAGGGAGGGTCCAGCATTGAGGAGTGTCGCAGCCGCTGCGGCAGGGGGGCTCGTAAGTCAGGGTGAGGGATGTATTATTATTAATAATGATATTAACAGAGAGGTCCAAGACTCATCAGGTCATGGCGAGTTTATTGAAAGAGCGCAAAGCTTTTAAGCACCGTGCCTCAGAAGCTACAAAGCGTATCCTTGAGATAAAAGCTTACAAGTTCCCACAGGACAAGGTTCTCATTAGCACATACTTTCTTGCACCTGCGAAGAAGGGCCATGCCCTCCCCCTGCGCATGGGAACAACCAGATAATCAGCAGTTGGGAGGTAGTCTGGGCCCAGAACGGCCTTGAGGCTAGAAACCAGGTTTCCATCACCACTCTGGCGGTGAGAAACCCTCTCCTTAACCCCTTATGGCCGCTGGGCCCCTACAGAGGAGGGTCTCCTTTCCCCTGCAGGGAAGTTCTGGCACATCTCTGACCTGCACCTGGACCCTGATTACAAAGTATCCGAAGACCCCTTCCAGGTATGCCCATCAGCTGGCTCCCAGGCGGTGCCCAACTCAGGCCCCTGGGGTGACTACCTCTGTGATTCTCCCTGGGTCCTTGTCAACTCCTCCATCTACGCCATGAAGGAGATCGAGCCGGAGCCAGACTTCATCCTCTGGACAGGGTGAGAGCCATCACAACAGCTACTCTTCACCAGGTTTCTGCCATGTGCCGCCTGCCGCCTGGCACCTTCCCACGCTGTCTCCCTTCGTCCTCGCTTGAAGCGCACAGGGACCCTGGGTGTGGCTGATTCCAAAGCCTGTGCCCTCAACCTTCTGGTCTCCTGGCCTCAGTGGAATGCAGGAGGACTCCCAAATTTTAAGTTGTGGGGCGAATATTGCAGCCACTCCCTCTGGGGTTTAGGCACCACAAGCCCTAGGGATCCCAACGCAGGGGTGAGAAAGGGTAGGAGGGCTGATGTTGGGACCGCGTGTCCTGGTCAGCTGCTGGCCATGCTGGGCTGCCCTGGCCTAGGGCACTGTCTCCAGTCAGAGCACTGCTCTGTGTGAAGAGAGTGTGAGGGGTGATTCCCACTCAGCCAGAGACTCCATTTCTGCTTCCCATCCATGGAAGTGAGTCCTCCTGTTACAGAACAGACCCAGCGGTCGGGGCGGGGGGCAGTGAATGATATACCATTACCCAAAGGACCCCCCCTTTTTCTTTGGGGGTTCCACCCCTGTACTAGGTTCGCTTTGCCCGCTGCCAGAGGAAAGACATCTCTCAATGCCAGAGACTGGTGAAAAGGGAAGGAATTATTTATGTAAAAGTTATATGGACTTAGAGTAATGACTTAATGTCTTCATTAAAATACTAAAGTCCTTTAGAACACCCACAAACTCACAGTCCTTCCTTCTCCCCTCTGCCCAGTCCGGGGCACCGTATCTCAGGAAGAGAAGTAGCAGTCCGTGGTTCAGGCAGCCCCGCGGTCCCGGCACCATCCGCTGTGTTGCCTCCACGGTCTCTGCGTCGTCCCAACCTCTTCCCCAGTCGAGTGGTGAATTCTCTCCTGCCACAGCCACATGGTCCCAACCCCTCCAAAGCCTCGTGGTCCTGTCCTGGTATAGCTGATGCGCCTGGGTTTAAATCCCCAGCCGATCTTCCACTGCAACCCCATTTCCGACTCCTCCCACAATCAGTCACACCTGCCAGCACTCCCCTATCCTTCCGGCTTTACTGGGCTGCCATAGGAAGTCCAGGCAGGCATGGCCCCATGGCGTGGAGCCAATCATCTCCGGGCTCTCACGCAGGTGCTGTAACCAGGGGGAGTTACATCCCAGTTACATCCTGGGTTGAAGTCACTCCCATCCCCCTGGTGCAAAGCCTGGCCACAACTATTTAACATATCTGTGAAACCAGTTAAAGGTTATAGATATGTTCAATGACTATGCCAGGGGTTAGCTGCAAAGTGGCTGCTGTATAAAACAGCTCTCAATGGCCCTGCTCCATGTGTCCCATCCCCCAGCTCAGTCTGGTGGGAGTGAGGACATCATATATGTATTTTTCTCTAATATTTCCTGGACACCCTGAATTCTGGACCCCATTACAAATCCCCATTTTGGCCCCCTGCCTTGGCTGCACCCTGTTACACTCCGACTTCGCTCAGCACTTGCTGTCCTCATCACTCGGCTCCTTCCCTCCTGCCCTTGGCCGGCCTGGGGTAGACAATGGGAACTGCGACAATGTAGACCCCAAGTTGCCTTCAAGGAGCTCACGGCCTTGTGGGTGACACAGACAAGCCCACTGATTAGTATATCTTGGAGATGAGAGTGGCTCCCTGGGGGGAGGTGGGGACTTCCGAGGGCACGTGACTCCATCTGGGAGGATTTCCTGCAAGAAGTGGAGAACCCACGAGATGGTGAGGAAGGCTGGCAGGAGCTCTGACTTCTTGCTCCCTCTTCCAGCCTCAGTGGACACTTCAAAAGGCAGGATCCAACTGTGATGCCCCCTCAGTGTGACATGGGAGTGAGTAGGAATGACCTCAGATGGACCCAGTGGGGAGGGGCAAGGGTGGACATTTAAGAAATGTGACAGCGTCTCTGGGCTCAGACATCAACCTAAGATGAGTATGACCCTTAGGCCATGACCCTGGACCCCTGCTCCTGAGAGGGCTCTGCATGGGGGAACCTCTGAATTCTCTGAGAAGGGGCCCTCGGAGAGAGCTTTGGTAAAGGTGTGCTTTGCAAAATTCATGACCCTTTCACAGAAGTGTGATTCTTCTGGGAAATCTCTGGGACCTTGCAGAGATGTATGGCATTGGATGAAACGACCTCTGGGACTTTCAATAATTCTTTAATCTAAGAAATTTGACTTCCTAGGGAGAACTGTAACCTTTTGGGGGAACAATATGTAGAGATTGGATGCGTTTTCTATCAGACAGAATTAGATCCTCCACACTAGAAAAAAAGGAATTTTGTTCCAATGTCTGAACTCCTGGCTTGTCCCCAGGGAGGACTGGGCTCCAAGGCTCCTCTTGCTGCCCAGAGCAACCCTCTTGCTGAGGGTTTCAGAGTCACAGTGGGACGGAATGGGTGTGAGCTCAGACTCTGAAGCTGCCTGTGTTCAGATCCTCACTCCACCACTTTCTGGTAGCATACACTTCAGCAGAATTCCTCACCTTTCTGTACCTTGGTTTCTTTATCTGCCAAATGGGAACAATAATAGAACCTGTGTTGTGGGCATATTATGAAGAAAAAATTAGTGGCTATGGGTACAGAGCACAGAAAGGAGCTGGCACAAAGTAGGCCCGGGTGAGCTGCTGGCAGCCTATCAGTACTATTATGCTAATTACCTTCCCGGGAGGGTGTGGGCGGAGCTGCCTAGTTCTGTGGGGTCCAGCAGTCCCTAAGGCTTTTTCTTGTTGGGGCTCCTACTCCAAAGTTCACCTTCCCCCATTCTCCTCCTGTTCTCCCACTTCATTGTGCATTTCTACGGTGGGTACAGCAATTTAGGTCCATCAGATGGGGAAGGAGGGGCACAATTAAATGGTCCTGCGTCAGGTCTGGATTCTGCCGTAGAGGAGATCTGAACTCTGGGCTCTGGAGCCAGCTCCAGACTTCTTCGAAACCTTGGAGAAAGGAGAACTCAGACAGGTTCTCTGCCTGGAGTGCCCTGCGGGCTTGCAGATGGGACTGGAACCCTAGAGCTTCCCTCTAAATAATAATATTAGTTACATCCTAGCAGCTGCTATTCTACATTTCATATATATATAATTTCCCCTTTATTGAAGTCCACACATTCTCTATAAGTAGGTACCATTATTACCCCTGTTTCACAC
>PVKM010037952.1:0-14264 GCA_004027735.1 Carollia perspicillata | reverse complement strand
TGTTGGTGGGATTGCAGACTGGCACAACCACTGTGGAAAACAGTATGGAATTTTCTAAGTAAACTAAAAATGGATCTTCCTTTTGACCCAGATATTCCACTGCTAAGATTATATCCTAAGAACCCTGAAACACCAATCTAAAAGAACCTATGTACACCAATGTTCATAGCAGTACAATTTACAATAGCCAAGTGCTGGAAGCAACCTAGGTGCCCATCAGTAAATGAATGAATCAAAAAACTGTGGTACATTTACACAATGGAATTCTATGCAGCAGAAAGAAAGAAGGAGCTCCTACCCTTTGCAACAGCATGGATGGAACTGGAGAGCATTATGCTAAGTGAAATAAGCCAGGTGGTGAAAGACAAATACTGTATTATCTCACCTTTAACAGGAACGTAATCAACAAAACAAACAAACAAGCAAAATATAACCAAAGACATTGAACTAGAGAACAGGCTGACAGTGACCAGAGGGGGGAGGGGAGGGAATTTCAGGGAAAAAGGGAGGGGATTATAGGAACAAGTATAAAGGACACATGGACAAAAACTAAGTGGGGTGGAAATGGGAGGGAGGTGAGGAGGGCTGGGATGGAGGTAAAAGGCAGAAAACTGTACTAAAACTGTACTTGAACAACAATTAAAATTTTAAAAAAAGACTCTCATACACACACACATATGCCTAATGGTAATCAGAAACAAAAAACATACAAAAAATACACAAAATATGAAGAGAAAGAATCCAATCAAAATAACAAAGAAAACCAACAAATGAAAAGGAAAGAGATCAAGAGAACAGCAAAAACAACGAAAACACAATGAACAAAATGACAATAATTACATACCTATAAATAATTATTTTAAATATAAATAGACTAAATATTCCAATCAAAAGACAGAGTGGCAGAACGGATTTTTAAAAATGACCCATCTTCACACTACTTACAAAAGACTTCCTTTAGATCAAAAGATACACTCAGACTGAAAGTGAAGTATTGGAAACGATATTCTATGCAAATAGAAACAAAAATAAAGCTGGGCTAGGAATACTTATATTAGACAAAATAGACTTTAAAACAGTGAATGTAAAAAGAGACAAAAAGTACATTACACAATCTTAAAGGAGTCCATTCAAAAAGAGGATATATGAGTTATAAATATCCCTACACCCTACATAAAGCACCCAAGTACATAAAGCCAACAATAACGGACATTGAGGCAGAAATGATCAGTAATACTATAATAGTTGGAGACTTTAATACTCTACTTACTCAATGAATAGATTATTCAGACAGAAAGTTAAGAAGGAAACGATGGCCTTAAGTGCCACATTAGACCAGTTTGACTTAATAGGCATTTATAGAGCATTTCATCCAAAAACTTCAGATTACAGATTTTTCTCAAATGCATGTGAAACATTTTCCAGGATAGATCACATACTAGGCCACAAAACAAACATCAATAAATTCAAGAAGATTAAAATTATATCAAGCATATTTTCTGACCACAATGGCATGAAACTAAAAATTAACTACAGGAAGAAAACTAGGAAAAACACAAATGCATAAAGACTACACCTTATGCTTCTAAACAATAGGAATCAAAAACTACCTTGAGACAATGAAAATGAAAGCACAACTATGTCTTTCTTTAAATTTGATGTTATTAGCTCTTTAAATATTGTTTCCCATACTCTATTTTCTACCTTTAGAATTCCTGTCAGATATATGATGAACTTTCACATTCTATTCGTTATGTGTCTTATATTCTTTTTGCACTTTTTACATCTTGTTTTGACATTTTTCATTAAACATTTTATTGTTGTTCTATGACTGTTGTCACAGTTTTTCCCACTTTGCCCCCTCCACCCAGCCCACCCTCGCTCCCCCAGTCAATCCTCACCCTGAGGTCCATGTCCATGGGTCATTCATACATGTTCATCGACTAGCCCCTCGTCCTTCCCTTATCCCCATTATCTCCCTCCCTTCTCAGCTCTGGTTGCTGTCAGTCTGTTTCTTGTTTCCATGTCTCTGGTTCTATTTTGCTCATTTGTTTCTTTAAGCCTGTAAACTTCTATGCATTTACCCATTCCATTCCCATTTCCCTGAATGGCTTTGGGCCCCTTGTTCACCTAGTGAGCTCATACTTAAAGAGGTAGCTAATGTGCCTCTGTTGGCACGTTCTCTGAACCACTCAAGCCTTAATTTAATGTCTTTAAGACTCAACTGTGTGACCCTGAATGTTTTAAAATTAGGTATTGTTTATAAGAAACTTCTCAGATTTATACTTCCGTTCATGAATTTCTACTTTAATTGCCTTTATTTTGCTGTTTAACTCATTGATAGTGGCTTTATTTCATTTTGGTAACTTTTTAATTTCTGAAAGAATATCTGACTGTGTTTCAAATGTGCCTATGATTTTTATCATGGTATCTTATTAAGGTTTTCAACTGACATCTGAAATAACTTAAAATGCATCAATTTTATAGCTAAGGGGGTCTAATTCTGCACTAATTCTTGGTGGCTGATTTTCATGTTGGATTGTGGGTTTATCTTCAATGAGGGGCTATCTGTGGGAAACCTGTTCTGTCTGCCTGAGAGAAGGTACTTCCAGGTGCTTATGCTTACTTCTGTCTAATTTTGGAGTGATTTACTGGACTGGGATAAATCTCGGTATTATTTTTTCAGCTTGGGGGTTGCTGGACAATATATATAATATAGCCTTCACTCAAAACCTATAATAAATTATGTCTAGGGTTTTGAATAATTTGAGATTATTAGTTATATTTTACCTGAAATCTAAGATAAAGAGACAAGTGTCCTTTTTATCTTTCTAGGCTGGCAAACTCAATTTTATTTAGTCCAAATTTTACCAAGTTTGTAGCTTCTCAAAGATCCTGAATGGCTAAAGATCTCATTCTCAGTCACCTCACAAAGCCAAAGTTTCATTTTGTTTCTCTAGATATTAAAATCTAGGCCTTAACATTGTAGAAATTAAGAACCCCGACTCCAGCTCAACCTCCCTCCAATTGCAAGATCAGTTTAACACTCTTGTTTAGTTTTGTAGCTCTTTTCCCATTTTGGCCTGTAGAGACACTGCTTCTCTTCCTATAGGCTCATCAAATTAATTTTTAATATTTTACTTTCCAATATATTTTCTGCTGTAATGCTTTTGCCCCAAATTCATGACGTTCTGTATTGTGTGAACTTGAAGTTCTGAATGTTGGTTTCAGCAAAGAAAAGTTTTCATAGCACCACACATGTGAAAACTTCTACAGCAAAAATCAGTCTTCCAGGAGTTCCATTTGAAGAAGGAGTGAAACAGCTAAACGAACAATTGCAATTAAATGTGTCAAGTGCTCTGAGGATGCTTTGAGAGCAGAGTACTGTCAAATGCAGCGAGGGCAAATGGGGCTTTTAGTGAAGTCTTCATGGGGGAGTTAAATTTTTGGCCAGGAAAACAAAGAGAAAAAAATACTTCAGACCAAGATAAATGAAAATGTTCAAAGAAATACAAGTAATTATTTGGGACTGAAATGCAAACCTGGAAGAGTAATTAAATATAAAGCTGAAGAGGGTAGTTAAAGCTAAGATCATGACAGACTTCTGCTATGCTGAAGAGTTTAAATTGCAAGATTTCAATCCTAGTAATGATACCAGGAGATGTGCATTGTATAAAGTGCATCATAACTTTGTGAAATCCAGTCAGTGTGAAAGGTAGATTGAGAAGGAAGGCATTCAGAGGCCACTGCAGTAAAACAGGCCATAAAATGATGGAGGCCTGAACTAAAGCTTTGGGAATGGGAATGGATGAGGATGGACATACTTAAGCAATGATCAGGAGAGACGTAAGCAACTGTAGGACTTACAACTGTATAAAGAAAGAAAACTGGAATCACTCTCAGGTTTCTCATTTGAGCACCTGAGTGTGTTTATATTAACCACTAAGACAGAAACTGCAGTAGGCATATATTTGGGACAAAGAAAATATACCCATCTTTAGAAAAGTAAGATGTAAAATGCATATGAAATATTTAGATAAAGACACACTCCTCCTGAACATACACACATGAAAATACACACTTTTCATTTTCACTTAGACATACAAATTCAGAATTTTGTCACGTCAATGCCAAGATGAGGACTTCCATTTTACCTGGTACCCTGGGAAAATTAATCCTTCAACCAGGGTTATTTCCCTGGTTCTAAGTTCAAAAGATAATTGGAAGATGTCTAAGCAAATGTTAAGAGACAGAAGCACCCTCCATAGCCCCTTGACCAAAACTTTTGATTTCACCAGGTTCAAGGGCAGGCCAGGAATCTGCACTTTTAACAGGTGTCTCAGCTGACTATGAGGCAGTTACTCCACTGAACACCCACTGACAAGCCCAGCCTAGGACTCCCCTTTTCCTTAAATGAAACCTATAACTTCAATTCCTTGGTATACACCATGAATATTAATCGATGTTGTAACAGAAGTAGAAAGCCCACACTTTCCCAGTTGCTGAAGTCATCATCATGTGATCTCCTGACAGGAATTGCACACAGAAACTATTACAGGATTTGACTAAACAGTTAGTGAGCAGCCAAAGCCAATGTGAGCATCATACATCAGGCTTTATACAACCTATGAAACTGAGCCAAATAAATAAACCAGTTTAAATCACTGGTGTTATAGATTTACCTGTCAGAGTGTCAATAAAGCATCAACCATTAGTCATTATCATGGTTGCAGCCTGAATATGGGACAGGAAAATGTGTTAAATGTCAGTGAGAAGAAAAAGAAAATTCTCTCAGGTAGAAATAATAGGTATAAAGACATCTACATACACGAAAACAAATCCAGAGAAAGACCTAACACCTTGTACAAAGGTTAACTCAAAACGCATAATAGATGTAAATGCAAAGTGACAAAACTACAAAACTCCTAGAAAATAACATAGGAAAACATATAGATAACCTTGGGTTTGGAGATGACTTCTTAGATAAAACATCAAAAGGATATTCACAGAAGGAAAAAAATTGATAAGTTTGGCTTTACTAAAATTAAAAACTTCTGCTCTGTGAAAGACACTATTAAGAGGCTGAAAAGAGAAGCCACGAAGAAAAATATTTGCAAGCCATCTATCTGAGAAAGGACTGCTGACCAAAATATGCAAAGCATTCTTAAAACTCAACAATAAGAAAATATGTAACCTGATTTTTAAAAAATGGACAAAGAACCTGAAGAGACATTTCACCAAAGAGACACACAATTTAAAAGATTTTAACGTCTTATTATTCTTTATTTTAATTGTTATTCAATTACAGTTTTCTGTCTTTTACTTCCATCCCAGTCCACACCCGCAGTGCTCCCCACCTCCCTCCCGTTTCCACCCCCCTTAGTTTTTGTCCTTGTGTCCTTTATACTTGTTCCTATAATCCCTTAACATCCTATTATTCTTTTAATATCTTATTATTTTGGTTAAGTAATAAGTATTTGGAATTATGTTCTACAAATCTATAAAGTTTGGAGTTGAAGGAATTGGTGAAATGCTAACAATTATGAGGCAGGAAATAGAAAAGGTGTCTGCATTTTAGTAGAAACTCCATTACAGGACAATGTATTTACATTGACCACATTCATATCTCAATACTTTCTCTGTTTTTCTTTCTTAACACATCATATGACCTAACTTTACAATTGTTGTGGTCTCTGAGGAGAACCCAATACATACTCTTCCCCACCTCAATTCTGAAAAAATATTGAGACTTAAGGCACAAAAAAAGTAGAAAGTATTAAAATAGCACTTTTATTCATAAGAAAACTGGGTGTGAGGATTTTAATATGATAATTTTATGACCAAATATGTAGTGCTTTCTGCAATTTGGTCTCTGGCCCTGTTGGAGTGACTAGCCCATTTTGCAGTTTAAACTCTGATTCTGTCTATCAATCTGAAGAACTACATTCCCACCATTGTCTGTTTCACCACGAGACTATTTTACCAGTTGATTTTACCAACTCCAGGGGAAACTGAGGCATTGGCCCCTGCCTTGTGACCCCTTCTCCCCTGCTGACCATGTCTTATGACTCCACCTGTCAGCTGTATCCCATGACTCTACCTGCTGACCATGAATCAAGGGAAAGCACCCATTGTTCTTATCTTACAAGTCCACTTGCTGACCACTGAGTCAGCTAACCATTCAAAGTCCAGTTATCTCTATCAATTAGAAAATGAGTGATGTGTTTATGCTCTTGTTTCTCTAGAAACCTTCCTCCCTTGATCATTAGCTCCTTGAAAACCCTTGCCTTATTTTTCCCACCTCAGAGCATGACTTTGATTAATGCCAAGGCTACATTCTCTGATCTGTAAATCATATCAGAATGAAACTCTCTTTAAAGACTTAGGAGAGTCCTATGGAATTTTCATTTGCAGTTTCAGGCATCTAACTTAGATAAAAAATCCAATAAGCTTCCTAAACCCAAATAAGGACAACTTAGCCACTGAGCCTAGTAGGTCACCCTCCCTTACAAAGAAGGAGCCTGTCTCATGAGGGGTAGCATAGGTCAATGCATCCTGTGGGAAGCCCATTCCTAGTTTCAACAGAACACGCTCAGTTCAGTATCCCTTAATCTCACAATGATTCCACTGCCCCTGGAGCAGTCTGAGTAATGGGGCAGAGAGGAACTAGGATTGTGACATTAAGAAGGATCCCATCCCATGGGAGGAATCATCAGGAATAAGGAAGAAGCATTTACTCTATCACAACAGTCATACTGTGAGATAAATAGCATTATGTCTACATGTAAATTCTGAGCATATATGTTTTGATGCTTTTTACAAATTTGTGGATCCATAAACATCTTAAGTGTTCTTTCAAAATGTTAAAAATTACATGCATGAATAGAATGATTTTAACATTTATGCTAATCATAATACATCAACAAGGGGCCAACCTGAAATACTGTACTGAGCCAGAATGTGAGGTCAAATCTGGGTTTGGCAACGAAGCTGAAATTAATTAGTAAAATCTCCCAAAGGCACAAGAGGAGGAGTGATAGTATATGCATCCGTTTGGCAATTCCTTATCTACTGCATTGGAGTGGGGCTACTGATTAGAGATTGAGAGATTAGAATTCAAATTCAGAGGAGAAATAGAGGAGCAGTGAAGATGGCAGCAAGGTAGGTGGGAGCAGAGCCCAGTTCTCCCTGTGCCCAGCTGGAACACCTAGCCGATCTGAGGAACAGAGGGAACAGCTAATGGAATCCCAGCTTATATAAACTTTGGAGGCTGAAAATTGTAGACGACATTGAAAAACAAACCATGAGGAGATCGCACTGGGATGGTAAGGTCCCTGGGATCTGCTCGGGGACCAAGACTGCTGCGCCTCTGACCCTGCGCCTGCCACAGGATATAGGGAGGAGAGTTAGATCACCAGTTCCCTCCCCTACCAGAGCAGGGAGGGCAGCCTGGCACCAGGAGGGACCTGGATGCTGGAAGTTGTTGGAGGGAGTAGAGATGAAGTGGGAGACACACAGAGGCAGTACACATCTGCTGGGACTGTGGACACTGGCACCAGAGAAATTGGGGTGCCAGGCGACACTTGGAGAAGGGAGTTGTGCTGTGTCGGACTCTGACTCAAATAGTCTCTGGATTGGTTGGAAAGGGGCTGTGTGAAAAGCCATGTGCTTGTTAAGAATGGTGGGCAGCTGTTTTGTAAGAAACTCTCAAGTAGCACCCGAGGGTGATTTGAGCTGTGCATGCCCAGAGACTGAGTGGTGGAGTGGAACAGGGCACCCAGGCCTGACTTGCACTGTGTGCCCAGAGACTGAGAGGCTGATTTGAGCCTGGCAGCTCATGGAGGACCAGGGCTGGAGGCCAAGAAACTGTGAATATTGTGGCACAGACCTGGTTCCCATCCTCTCAAAACCATAGGAAGGGAGAAAAGCAAAGCCCAGCCCCACTCTTGCTCTAGCATCCAGGAAGACTAGCAGAACTCACTGAACAGGTTTAAAGTCAGTAGGAGGCTTATTTTTTTTGTTCCTATCTCTTTTTTTTTCCTTTTTTTTTCTTCCCCCAAGTGAGACAGTAAGACTTGGAGTTACGAAGCATCCACAGACAGATCCAAAGGGGGAAAACAAGGCTAACACCAAAAAATTGAGAAACTGATACAAAGGTCTCTTTGCCATCCCACAGAGCTGGCATTTTATTGTTTATGTGTATTATTACTTTTTTCATTATTTTTATCACTTTTATTTTATAGGTTTTTTTTATTTCTCTTCCTTATGTTTAGTTTTCCTCATTTTATTTATCTGTTTAATTGCATTGTTTGACTGGTATTCCTTATTCTCTCTAAATTGTATTTTATTTCTCCTTATTTTACTTCACTCATGTTCCAATAACACTCTAATCTTGAGCAGGTACTTCCTATTCTGGTTATCCAAATCATATATTTCTTGTCATATTATTCTTGTTCCATTACTATTGTACATACTACACAACAACCCCACCCCCCGATCTTAACCTCTTCACTTTAATCCTGAGCATTATTATTGTTGTGGTTAACTCTACTCTCTCTCATACTACACCTACTTTCCATCCTTCATTCTTACTATATCTCATCAGCTAACCCTGCACAAGCACTCTGTTTTCTGGATTCAGCTCACAATCCTCCTCCCCTCTAACAAGAGTCTTACCTCTCTTTCATCTTTTATAAAAAGCAGCTATGTGGGTGAAATATCACAGTTAATGTTATACTTATTTAAAGAATCTCCTATCTGTTCTCTACTTGCTGGTACTTTAAATCCCATAAAATACTATCCATTGTCTTAATCCATTTTGCCTACCCCCTGCCACTGATCACATACAACCTTAATTGGGAGCTGGGAACATCAGTATACCTGCTGGAGGAGAAAAACCACCAACAAAGGAATCACCAAAGTGTAAAAACCCAAGTACAACAAGAGAACCCACACAAACAGAAGAAAGGGCAAACCTAGAGTGTCCAGACAAGGAGATCGAAGAGACCACACCACTGAACTCCACAGAATTTCTACCATAGAAGTTCACCCTACAAAGACAGCTAGCAAAGTGAAACATCAGGAAGTGCAGAAAAAAAAAACAAAAAGAGACACCTAAAATGGGGAGACGAAAAAAGAACATGCAATCAAAAGGAATGGAAAACTCCCCACTAAAAGAGCTAAATAAAATGGAGGTAACCAAACTATCAGATTGATAGAACTCAAAATCATGGTTACAAAGATGCTCAAGGAACTCATAGACAAGTACAGGAAGTGAGTGAGAACTACAAGACTATGAAAAAGGAAATAAAAACTATAAACAAAACCCAGAAAGAAATGAAAAACAAAATCTTGGAAATTAAAAACACACTAGAAGGAATTACAACCAGGCTGGATGAAACAGAGTATTGAATCAGCGAGCTGGAAGACAAGGTAGGAAAAAACATCCAGAAAGAGCAAGAAAAGGAAGAGAGATTCAGAATGAATGAACAGGTCATAAGGGAGCTGCAAGACAACATGAAACGAATAATATCCATATAATAGGGATACCAGAAGGAGAAGAAGAGCAAGGGATAGAAAACCTGTTTGAAAAAGTAATGATGGAAAATTTCCCTAATTGATGAGAGAAAAAGTCACACAAATACAGGAAACACAGAGAGTCCCAATCAAGAGGAACCCAAAGAGGCCCACTTCAAGACACATCATAATTAAAATGGCAAAATTCCAAGACAAAGACAGAATATTAAAGGCAGCAAGGGAGAAGAAGGAAGTAATGTACAAGGGAGCCCGAATAAGGTTAGCTGCTGAGCTGCTGACTTCTCAGTGGAAACACTCCAAGCCAGAAGAGAATGGCAAGAAATATTCCAAGTAATGAAAACCAAGGGACTGCAATTAAGACTACTCTCCCCAGCAAGGCTCTCAATTAAACTGGAAGGCAAAAAAAGCTTCCTGGACAAGAGAAATCTAAAACATTACACCTGCATCAAACCAGCTTTTCAAGAGATACTAAAGGGACTACTTTAAGAAAAGGAAGAAAAAGAGTTAGAGGGAGAGGAATACAGGTACAAAAAAATGGCAATGAATAAGTACTTATCAATAATAACCTTAAATGTAAATGGATTAAATGCCCCAATCAAAAGACATAGAGTAGCTGAATGGATAAGAAATCATGACCCACACATATGCAACCTACAAGAGACCCACCTCAAAAGAAAAGACCTACACAGACTGAAAGTGAAAGGCTGGAAACAAATAATCCAAGCAAATGGACAGGAAAAAAAGCTAGTGTAGCAATACTCAAGACAAAATAGACTTCAAAAAAAGGGCCATAAAGAGAGACCCAGAAGGTCACTTCATAATACTCAAGGGAAGAATCCACCAAGACATAAACATTGTAAATATATATGTACCCTATATAGGAGCACCCAAGTACATAAAAAAAATCTTGGAGGACTTCAAGAAACATATTGACAACAACACAATAATAGTAGGGGAATTCAACACCCCACTGTCAAAAATGGATAGATCTTCCAAACAAAATATCAACAAAGATATTGTGGCATTGAATAATGTCCTAAGTCAAATGGTCTTCACTGATATACAGAGAGCCTTTCATCCCCAAAAGGCAAAATACACATTCTTTTCAAATGTACATGATATATTTTCAAAGATAGACCACATGATAGGACACAAAACAAGCCTCAACAAATTTAAGAAAATTGAAATCATATCAAGCATTTTTTCCAACCAAAAGAGACTGAAACTGGAAACAAACCCCAAGGAAAAACTCAAAAACACTAAAATTCATTGAGATTGACTAGCATGCTACTAAACAATGAATGGGTGAATAATGAGATCAAGGAAGAGATCAAAAAGTTTATGGGAACACATGAAAATGAACTCACAACAACCCAAAACGTATAGGACACTGTGAAGGCAATCCTGAGAGAGAAGTTCATACCACTACAGACCTACCTAAAAAAAGATAGAAACATTTCAAATAAACAACCTAACCCTACATCTACAAGAACTCAAAGAACAACAACAAAGACAGCCCAGAGCAAGTAGAATGAAGGAAACAACCAAGATCAGAGCGGAATCAAACGACATAGAGACTAAAAGCACAATTCTAAGGATCAATAAACCAGGAGATAGTTCTCTGAAAAGATAAACAACATGGACAAGCTTTTAAGAACACTCATCAAGAAAAAAAGAGAAAGGACCCAAATAAACACAATCAGAAATGAAAGAGGATAGATTACACCTGATATCACAGAAATACAAAGGACTGTTAGAAATTACTATGAAGAACTATATGCCAAGGAATTTGAAAACCTAGGTGAAATGGACAAATTTCTAGAAAAATATAGTCTTCCAAAACTCAATGAAGAAGAACCAGAAAGCCTGAACAGACCCATAACAGCAGATGAAATTGAAGCAGTAATCAAAAAACTCCCAACACACAAAAGCCCTGGACCACATGGTTTCATAGGACAGTCTATAAAAACATTTCAGGAAGAGCTAACATCTGTCCTTCACAGACTATTACAAAAGTTCCAATAAGATGGAAGACTCTCAAACTCTTTTTATGAAGCCAGCATCCTCCTAATCCCAAAACCAGATAAATACACAACAAAGAAAGAAACTTCAGGCCAATATCGCTGATGAACATAGACGCTAAAATCCTCAACAAAATATTGGCAAACCACATCCAACAATACATTAAAAAGATCATACACCATGACCAAGTGGGATTCAGCCCAGGGATGCAAGGATGGTTCAACATTCACAAATCAGTAAATGTAATACACTACATAAACAAAAGCAAAGACAAAAATCACATGATCATATCAATAGATGCAGAAAAAGCATTTGATAAATTACAGCACCCATTTACAATAAAAACACTCAGTAAAGTGGAAATAGAGGAAGCATTCCTCAACATAATAAAGGCCATATATGAGAGACCTACAGCCAACATCATACTCAATGGACAAAAACTTAAAGCTTTTCCACTAAGACCAGGAACAAGACAAGATTATCCACATTCACCACATCTATTTAATATAGTATTGGAAGTCCTAGCCACAGCAATCAGACAAGAAAAGGAAATAAAAGGCATCCAAATCAGAAAGGAGGAAACAAAACTGTCACTGTTTGCAGATGACAAGATAGTATACATAGAAAATCCTATAGACTCCACCCAAAAACTGCTCAACCTAATAAATGAATTTAGCAAAACAGTGAGATACAAAGTCAATATCCAGAAATCAAAGGCATTTTTGTATACCAACAATGAAATATCAGAAACAGAAATCGGGGAAAAAATCCCATTTACTATAGCAACAAAAATAAACAAAATACTTAGGAATAAACTTAAACCAAGTAGGAAAAAGAGTACCTCCTTAGTACTCTTGAGTACAGGAAACTGTACTCAAGAAACTATACTCAAGAAACTACACAACACTGAAGAAAGAAATCAAGGAAGACACAAACAAATGGAAACATATACCGTGTTCATGGATCAGAAGAACTAACATCATCAAAATGTCTAACCAAAGCAATTTATAGATTCAATGTAATACCTATTAAAACACCAATGGCATATTTCACAGACATAGAACACTTCAAAAATATATATGGAACCATAAATTACCCTGAATAGGTGCATCAATATTGAGAAAGAAGAACACAGTAGTAGGGATCACAATACCTGATATCAAACTGTATTACAAGGCCACTATAACCAAAACAGCCTGCTACTGGCATAAGAAAAGACACATGAAAGAGTGGAACAGAATAGAGAGCCCAGAAATAAACCCAAGACTCTATGATCAATTAATATTTGACCAAGGGGCAGCAGCATAAAATAGAGCATAAATAGCCTCTTCAACAAATGGTGTTGAGAGAGCTGGACAGTTACATGCAAAACAAACAAAAATTGACCACCAACATATGCCATACACAAAAATAAATTCAAGGTGGATAAAAGACTTAAATATAAGTTCTGATGCCATAAAAGTCCTAGAGGAAAACATCAGCAGGAAAATCTCAGACACTCCACACAGCAACATCTTCACTGATATGTCCTCTAAAGCAGAGGACACAAAGGAAAGAATAAATAAATGGGACTCATCAAATTAAAAAACTTCTGCATGGCTAAAGAAAACAGCATTAAAATGAAAAGAGAACCAACCATATGGGAAAACACATTTGCCAATGATACCTCAGACAAGGGTTTGATCTCCAAAATATACAAAGAACTTACAGGACTCCACTCTAAGAATACAAGCAACACAATTAAAAAGTGGGCAAAGGACTTGAACAAACATTTCTCCAAGAAGGACATACAGAGGGTCCAGAGACACATGAAAAGATGCTCAGTATCACTAGCCATCAGAGAGATGAACATTAAAACCACAGTTAGATACCACTTTACATTGGTCAGAGAAGGAATGGCCACCACAAACAAATCTACAAACAACAGGTGTTGGAGAGGTTGTGGAGGAAAGGAACCCCTAGTGCACTGTTGGTGGAATTGCAGACTGGTACAGCCACTGTGGAAACAGTATGGAATTTTCTAAGAAAACTAAAAATGGATTTGCCATTTGCCCCAGCAATTCCACTGCTAAGATTATATCCTAAGAACCCTGAAACACCAATCCAAAAGAACCTATATACCCCAATGTTCATAGCAGTACAATTTACAATAGCAAAGTGCTGGAAGTAACCTAGGTGCCCATCAGTAAATGAATGAATCAAAAAACTATGGTACATTTATACAGTGGAATTCTATGCAGCAGAAATAAAGAAGGAGCTCCTACCCTTTGCAACATCATGGATGGAACTGGAAAGCATTATGCTAAGCGAAATAAGCCAGATGGTGAAAGACAAATACCATATGATCTCACCTTTAACAGGAACGTAATCAACAAAACAAACAAACAAGCAAAATATAACCAAAGACATTGAAATTAGGAACAAGCCAACAGTAACTGGAAGGGAGAGGGAGGGGATAATAAGAGGAAAGGGTGAAGGGTTTACAGGAACATAAAGGACACATGGACAATAACAAGGGGGGTGGAAACAGGGGAGGGAGGTGGGGAAGGCTGGGGTGGTGTGCAGAGGTGCAGGGGAAAGGTAGAAAACTGTACTTGAACAACAATAAAAATTAAAAGTAGTTTTTAAAAATTTTTTAAAAAGAGGAGAAATAGAAATTCTCTGACCTCCAAATTTTCCCACCTCCCCACTTGAAGAATATTTTT
>PVKM010037951.1:0-14281 GCA_004027735.1 Carollia perspicillata | reverse complement strand
CTTTCAAATGAACAGAGAATGCTAACTTTGTAGCTATGAGAGGGGAAAACAATTCAGAGAAGCACACTTTCAAGAAAGGCTCGGCTCCGAAATCTTCTCCTCTGCCTTCTTCTCCATTTTAAGAGTGCTGTATACATCGTTTTGAAGGAGCTTTTACCTTTAGATTAAAATTCCTGATATTGCTGCTAGGTATTTAAAATAATATAATTGGAGAGTGTTCTCCTAAACCACACTACCTCAGTTGATGCTAAAAGGCAGGGATGCTAAAAATAAAATATTTTCAAGGTGTTTTCTAAAGCCTTCATGAGCTTTGACTTGTTAAATACTTTACAGAAAGAATTTTCCTTCCACAACAAACAAAGGTACTGTCATGTTAATACATTTCACCTAAAGAACAATAACAGGCAACGCAGAGTTAGACGCTGGGAAGTGCCTGACTTGGACGCATGCTGACCACAACCCAGGAGAGGTGGCGTCTGAGAGCTCGTCACTGCCCTGGCTGCCGTGGCTCCGCTAGCTGGGTGTCCGGCGTCAAGAAAACCAAAGAAACCAAGAAAGATGGATTTTAAAAAAAAAACCCCTCACCTACATACTTTAAGATGGAACTTTATAGAAAGCTAAAGACAAATGACAAATCTTAAAAGTTTTTGGACAGAAAAGACAGATTACACCTCAAGATTATTAAAAACAACTCAGGTTTCCTTAGGGAGGCTGGAAGACAGTGTAACGATATTGAATCTACACAGAAGGAATAATTGTCAATCTAGAATTCTGTATCGGTGAAAACATTTTTCCAGAATGAGGGTGAAGCAGACACATTGCCGCTCAAACAAAAGACGAGACGCTATGTCAGCGCCTCCAGCACACATTTTAGGCGGGAGGAGAGAGACCCGAGGAGACCCAGGATGAAGATAAGAAAGGAGAGAGAAACAAGCAGCGAACTTCCGGGGGGAGCTAAACAGACGCTGACTGTGTAAAAACACGCTAATAATGCATGGGAGCTTCGGAGGGTGTCTTAAAGGTCCCGGTGTTGTTCGGGAGAAGGCTGATGTATTGACTAACCACATTTAATCAGTTAAAATTTGCCTGTAAAATTTCCGGGATAAGCACCAAATGAATAGGAACAGAATACAAAACTTCACATAGAAAGGGGGAGAAGTAGAGGCACCAAAAAAAAAAAAAAAAAATCAATCAATTCTAAAGAAGGCAATGGTGAGAGAAAAAACACACAAATCAAGAGAAACCCGATGGGAAGCACAGCATTAGAAGGCAGAAATACTCAAATCTATCAGCAATTATAGTACACGCGATGTTCTAAACGCCTGATTAAGAGGCCAAGATTATTAGAGGAGAGTGAAAGTAAAATCTAACATTTGGTAGATAAATCGGAAACATAGTATCTTAGAAAGTGTCAGTGTAACAGGATGAAGAGAGACCCGGGAACCCTAGGCCGATACTGATCAGAAGCAGCCTGTTTAAACGCTAAGGCCTCACTGGCCTTTCAGTGGCAACGTAACGATACATTCACCAGACAGACAGAAGGCTCGGAAACTGGCTCGCATGTTTTAACGCCGCCCCAGACGACATAAAGCAAAAACTGACAGAATCATAAGTTGTGATAGACGAACCCACCCACGTGATTAGGTCGTTTTACACGCATCTCTCCCGTGAACTGATCTGGGTCAGCGATGTCAGTAACGGAGACATGTCAACGGCTCTATCGCAGTACTTGGTCCAGGACACCTTTCTGGAACACCTTCCCTGTATACCCTTTAAAAACACGCAAAAAGTTGAAGAGCTCGAAACAGGTTAAGAGATGAAAGACTCGCAGACTAGGAGAGCAGTCCAGACCACGTCCTCGGACCACTGTGGCCCCGAAGAAACGCTCACGTCCGTGCTCAGGCGGGAAATGTTGCCGAGATGGGGTCTTCGGACCACCCAGCACCAGTTTGCAGGTTTGCCCTCCTCAGAGTTCACATCAGTCAGGTCGCCAGTTCTGAATGAAATTAGTGTTGCTAATTACGCATGGTACACAGTTATACCATTGGTTTAAATAACATATCCCCAAGATAAGTGTATGCAAAATTCTCCCTATGCGTTGCCACCTCTTTTATCTGACTAATGTCAGAATAGATAAGTGAATCTCTTGCTTTTAGACTTGCTTAAAAGCTAGTTTAAAAAATTTGCTGGGTGTGCGCATATATAGTATTTTTTCTTCATAGACTTAAAGCTAATTGAAAAAGAAAACAATTTTAGATTATGTAGGGGTATAACTGATCCAACAAAAGGTGGGGAAAAACATGTAGAAATATTTCCAACTCACAAATGAAAAGCACCTCGCATTAGGCATCAGGGCAGGGTTTTTTTTTTTTTTTTTTTTTTTTTTTTTTTTTTTTTTTTTTTTTTTTTTTTTTTTTTTGCGAGGACAGTTAATTATAATGAAAGGAGAAGTTCTAGACGTTTAGTAACACTTGGAGCAGAAGTGGTTTTTAGTTCACAGAATTTTTTTTTTCAAGGTTTTGCAGTATGATAACTTCTTGGGTAGAAACAAGTTTTTCATTTGGGGAAAAAAAATGCCTGTGGTATAGTTTGCTTAATTATGAAACTGAAATCCACAGAATAACTCCTGAAAAGGTCAAAGCCTGTAGCCCTTTTAGACTTGAACATCAGGTTGTTCCTGTGACATGCACGTAGTCATTCCCATTCAACAAATGCAGGAACCGAGAAACTGAAGTGAAGACTCTCGCCCAAGTCAGGCTGTGACAACCCAGGATGCTGAAAGCGTGAACTTTTTTCTGTCCTCACTACGCCCTGTCCCGCGGAGGACCACGTCTGCGGCTAAGCCCTATTCCTGGCTGCGTTGCCCGAGTAACGCCCACCTTTGGCGAGACCGTTTAAAATGGGTGTAACTGAGTTTCACTTTAGGCTTTTAAACCTACATTCTGTACTGAATTCCCGAGGCTCCTCGTTTGACGTGGACGTGACATTTCACCTTTTTCCGACCACATTCGGTTTCCTCTCCTCTTACCTTTTGCAAGAATCAAGGGGGAAGCCGCCCCTGTTTGGAGCCCATGGACCCAGCACGGAGGCCACGCGTCGGGGGTGGTCGCCTCCTGGCAGAAGCCTCCAGAACGTGTCTGTGCCCGTGCCCAGCCGTGGACAGTCCTCGGAAGGTTCCTTATGAGACTCTTCCTCCAGGTCTTCCCCGAGGACCCTGGGGACCAGGGAGGAAAGAGGGAGGCCTGTGACGTGGAGGTTGCCTGCCGTTGCCCCCGCGACTGGCTCGCTGCTGCTTCTCCAACCACCGGGCGCTCCTCAAAGTGTCTGTCCCCTGGGGGTTACGACACGTCCCAAGACCGTGCGCACACCTGCTCCCCTGCCCCGCCCCCCATGCGCTGGGGGAGCAGCCCCTCCCCCCAGGCCTCTGGCCTCCGCGGGCTCCCAGGGGGCCTTCCACGCCACCGGCCACGGTGAGCGTGTCCACCGCTCGGTCCTCGGCCGCGCTGCGTGTGCAGGAGCGTCTGCGACTCCGCAGTGGCCCGCCTGGCAGGTGCTCGCGGGTGGACGCCCCGCAAGGAGGAGGGGGCGGCCCTGGGTCTCACCCCGCGGTTCCCGGGCCGGGCTGCGCGGGCCTGGCTGCCAGGGGGTCGTCGCAGTGACAGGAAACGCCCCCAACCGGCGCGCCGGGGTCGGCACGCGGCGCCGGGCACCCGGAACGCGCCCCCCGCGGACGCCGCAGCGGGCGGCGGGGGCGGCGGGGGCGGCGCGCGGTGAGGTGCCCAGGTGCGCCCGCCCGCCCCGCCCCGCCCCGCCCCGCCCCGCCCCCACCCTCGCCCCGCCCACTTCCTGGTCGGCGGCGGCGCAGGAACCGAGGCCCCGGGCGGCGGGGACACGGGCCGCGCCCGCATCTGTCACAGAGGCCGCGGCCGGGCGCGCGGGCGGGCGGGCGGCGACAGGGGCACCTGAGCGCTGCCCCGCGCGACCCCCGAGCGCACGCGCGACATGAGACCATGGACAGCAGGACGCGGTGAGTGCGGCGCTAGGCCGCGGGCCTGGCCACGTCCCCGGCGCTCGGGCTGAGGGGTCGGCGCTGCGCCTGCGGCCGAGCGGTCCGCGCCCCCCCCCCCCCCCCCCCCGCCCCGAGCAGGGGTTCCCCCCGACTCCGGCCGCTCCTGCCGGCGGGCGCCCCCGGGTCTGCACGGGGCTCGCACACCCGCATCCACTTAGATAGTATTTTCATGGGCTAGGGACGCCTGCAGCCTGGTCCACCTCCCCTCCCCCTGGGACGTTCAGGACATCCAGAGCGATTGGAATCAGTGGGGGTGTTTTGTTTCCTGCCTTCTTTCTCTCTCTTTTTTAAACCCTGAAACTTACTTAGCAAAGAATTCCTCCTCTCTTCCCTTACCCCCTTTTCTTCCTTCTGGAAGTTAAAATAATGAATAGTGTGTCTATTTGTATTCCTGTGAAAGGCTTCTTAACTTTCACAGTGTCACGTAGCCAGTATTTTATTTTTACACCTAAGAGACATACTAAGGAGTATTAGGAAAACAGGAAAGTTCTGTAAGGGAGAATGATTTTTCTGCAGTGTTCGACATCACTGGGGCGGGGAGGGGGGAGGGGCCGTGGTTTAAAAAGTATGCTTTTGACATTAGTTGATTATGAGGGAGGCAGTGACCTGAGTCAGATTATTAGCATTTGGGCACATTAATAGTGGGCTGAGGAAATGGGTAACTGCAAATTAATTTATATGGCTTGTCACTTCCTGTTTCTGGATTCTTGTCTTGTAATAAAATTTAAAAAGAAAAAGAATGTTTATGAAGAAGCCCACAGTGGCAACAGTGTTAGAAGGAAGTGTGTGTTAAAAACAGCCCCTGTACAGACACGAAGGTCTCCTTTACCAGGAAAAACTGAAATGTATTAACGCTCGAGTCACGTGGACATAGTGGTGTCAGACTTTATCTTTTATCTTTGGCAGAAAGAGATTGAAACAACTCTTTTTTTTTAAAGTGTCCCAATAGATTTCAATTCACTTTTTGAAACCAAGTCAATGACTAGGTTGGATGTATGAGAAGTTAGAAAAGAAGCTGATGATTTCTGATAATTTTTGAATGAAGAAGAGCAACTGTGCTGTCCCAAGTGGGACACTCCGGCATGGAGGCCGACGTCTCGTTTCCCCAAAGATAATTGACACCGAACATCACACGAGGCTTTTTGGGTTGGCCTAGTTGTGCACAGTTGGCTACTGTGAACATGCTTAGTCGAGTAATTGCAGCTCAAGGAGAACAGGTGCAGACAGAGCACCACAGTTGAGGAGCATCGTGGATGTTTCCGGGGTCTCTGGAAGGTGGCAGGTTACACGCAGTTTACGCGTAGATTGCCAGTCCTTTGAAGGAAGCCTGAGAACCTGCTGCGGAGCTCTGTAGGCAGGAAAGGTGGGGACGCACGGGGACGCACGGCTTTTGTGGTGATGCGGTGCATGGACACACCACTTAATTCTTCAGAAAGGACTTCCAGACGTGTTATTTAATGTAGCATCCTCACAGTTGTTCTGTGACGTGAAGAAGACACTTTCTAGGTGAAAAAACAGGCTCAGAGGTTCACTGTTTCGCCCCAAGCCTCTGAAGTCCTAAGCCTCAGCTGTCTTCAGGTGCTGAACCGGGGAAAAACGTGTATGTCTGCTAGTCGTGGTCACACAGTTATATGGCGTCTACTGAGGCAAGAACAAGGTTTATTTTTAGAGTTATGAAACCAGTGACTTTATAGAAATGCTTATGTATGTCATAGGAAATAAATATAATGCAGTTCTTTTTCGTTTAGGGAAAACCCAGAAAGAACCTTTGACTTGGTACTGAACGTGAAATGCCACGCCTCTGAAAATGAAGGTACGTGTGCTTTGTCGATTCTTAACGCGATCGAGTCTGTCCAAACAGCCGTTCCTGTGGCGGAGGCCGGGGCCTGACCCTGGGTTTGTAGAAATCGTGGGTGTCATCACGGCACTTAATTTTCAGGCGTGTGCTATGCATACCGTTTACAACCCAGCCTTAACATTGGTTGATCAAGTTTTGGTGGAAGGCCACACCTTTTCATTTTCTTTCATTTATCTTCAGCAATGTATCTCATTAAAAAAAAGATTTTATTTATTTATTTGTAGAGAGAGGGGAAGGGAAGGAGAAAGAGAGAGAGAGAAACATCAATATGTGGTTGCCTCTTATGCGCTCCCTTCTGGGAACGTGGCTTGCAACCCAGGCATGTGCCCAGACTGGTAATCGAACCAGTGACCCTTAGCTTCGCAGGCTGGTGCTCAGTCCACTGAGCTGCACCAGCCAGGGCGCTTCTAGTTCATTTTTTAGAACATCAGTGCAAAGGCTCCTGCAGTGCAGCGGGAGCCACACCAATGCGATGTTTCTGGAGTAGCCCCTTCTGTTGGTCTTCTATCACTTTTTGGGGGGTGGTAAACAGCCTGTGACATCGTCTGGAAGGGTTTCAGCTGTCAGTTCTGTACAACTTCTTGAAAAGAAGAGGACGCTTGGGTGGTTTTGTCAGTCCTGTGTCTTCCTCTCTGTGTGTCCTGTGTGACCTGTGTCCACGGATGTCGCCGGTGTGGCTTCACTGATGATGTTCTCGGACCCTAGATTGCGTGCTGATTGAGGGTGGGGTCTGTGGACCTGACGTCTCCATTCTCGGTGGAAAATCAGGTGGCACTTTTAGCTTCAGAAACGGGACGGCAATTATATGCTTTTTTTAAAAAAAGCAATTATATGCTCTTAAGCAGTTTGGAGCTGCACACCTTAAAATAGAGGAGCCCAACCCAGCTGTGGCCACGTGGGTGTGGCTAATTTTAGGTAGGAAGTCACACATGTTCCTGGCTCCAGCAGGCCTGCGGTGGCCTGCTGGCATAATGGCAGTGCTTGGGTTGGTCTCGGGCAAGGGCAAGGCCAAGGGCAAGGAGTGGGTGCAGGTTGTAGGGAGCCTTTTCTGATTTCAAAGGTTATCTTTTGTTGTCCTATCTCTGCAAAGTTGGTCTGCTTACATAATTTTCAGGCCCAACCGAATTCTCTTAGAAGACTCAAATCCACATGTATTTTTTCAGCTCCAATTTAAATCTGCTCTCTAGCGTATTTATGCTATGAATTCAATCATTAAAATACCCACCGCAACATTAGCTAAGGTGAGGGAAGTAATGCTCACCTGATGTGTTTGTAAGGCAGGCTCAATCCCCTTGGAAAACACGCTTTCTCTGTCATTTAATTTTTATTTTAACTTTTTTCTAAGAGCAAAGTCTTTTTTATTGTTCAAAATATGACACAGAGTGACCATATTTCTTTCTCACAGTAAAGTTTAAAAGTACTCAGTCTGTTCTACTCTCCTTGGAAGGCACACCGTCTGTAGCACATGGTCCAAGCCCAGCAGAGAGCAAGATGGATTGCAGTCAGTCCCACTCGCTCTGTTTCAGTTTAAATAAGTTGATGTGTTGGGGGACTGAACTGCTTTGGCTGAAAAGGTTTTGGTCTGATTGTTAACCGTCTTAACTAAAACAGATGGCAGTTCGTCTCACTGGTCGTCTGTGCAGTGACCACCGGGAAGCTGGACAGCAAGGTCGCCCCGGAGTGTAGGAAGCCCAGGCCGGAGCCTAGGTTGGGGTAGGGGTCAGGCAGGACAGGGGACCCCTCTGGGGGCCACCCTCGAGAGCAGAGTGGAGGAGCCAGGACAGCTCTGGAAGAGGGATGCCTGCCAAAGGGATCTCGATGAAAGGGTCCCCCTGCCCCCAGGGACATGCGGCCTGTGCCCCCGGCAGGGGCTTGGGAGCGGTCGACTCCTCCCTCACTCCCTTTGCCGTTTTCCATCTTTGAGGAACTGGTTGGTCCAGTTGGGTCTTTTATTGTTGTCTTGTCCATTTGCTGTTAATATTGACATCACTACTTATTAGAAACGTCTTCATTTGTATTGTAACAGTTTATGCAGCCTGGTGACGTTGAGATGCCATAAATGGTTAAACTCGTTGGGACTCTGGGAAGGCCTCAGTGCCTCGCCCCTCCCAGGCGCTCCATTGAAAAGGCTGGTTGGCAGCAAACCCTAAAGATTTTTTAAAAGCTGAACGGAACCCTGTGAGAAGCCTTCAGCAGCTTTCCTTCTCTTGATTGTGACCAAGAGTACGAACGTGACTAGCACTCAGGGCTCCAACAAGTTACAGGCTTCGGTCCTTTAAAAAGTAAATGCTACTCTGTAACTACATTTTTACGTGAAAGCGAGAGTTGATGTTTCTAAATGGTTTTATTACTGCTTTTACTTGGGTAGATATAAAAGAGAGACTCTCCAGAAATGATTAAAGAGAGTTATTAGAATATTCCTGTTTAACTGTCCATGAAGCCTATTTATTTAAATGAGTCTGATATATGCATCAGTTTGTTTAAAGTTGGATTTTTTTTTTTTTTTGCTAATATTTCGAGGATTCTGGTTGATGTTCTCATGTAGACCTGGAAAACCAAACGTGTCGATTCAGATGCTTGAGGGCAGAGACATAAGATCTGTTTAGATCACCAGGAAACTCGCCAGCTCCTAGAAGGGGCCGTCTAGAAGTAGGTCATGGAAGGCCCAGCCTCGTCCTGTGTCTCAGCGCCCTAGCCTCAGCGTGCGTGTGTGGGGAGGCTCAGCTGCCCACGGCTCCCGGCGGCTGTCAGAGAGGCTGGAAGTCCCCTTTCCACGCCCTCTCTCTCTCGAGCCAGGAAGTGTCTTCCCCAGAACCTCGGATCCCGGGGACTCAGCTGGACTGGGCCCGACCATTGCTAGAATAATCATTGGGGGTGTCACCATAGAGGGGCGAGTGGCAGGGAGCTCCCAGCAGGTCTACCGAACACCTGGCAAAGGACTGGTGCCAGGGAACCAATGAACACGCTGTTTGTGCCTCTCGGGACGCTTGGTTCCTTCTTGACGAGCATCCGATCCAGCAGGAAGTACGATGCTGGTCAGCTGGGTTCATGCTGAGACTGGGAACGTGTCAAGATACTTGCTTTGCTTCTCTGGTTCATTTTTTAATACAGATGCTCTAGGTTCTTTCATTCATCCCGCATAATTCCGATCACAGATGGCCTCAGCGACCCATGATCGATCACTAACTGTTAGTGATCCGTATTGGTGTGAGGCGCTGAGGAGTAACTTGGTGTAGCTAGCTCTTGTCAGCCATCCTTGTCCTCTGATCTAGTTGGATTTGCCCCAGGCATCACATGGCATTTTTGGAAAACAACGCTGGGGGACAGTTTCACCTAGGGCCCCCCAAATTTAAAAATAGTTCTGAGGGGACTGGCAGTCGCCCCGGGGGGCGTGTCTCCTGTTTGTTAGTAGAATTGGTTCCGGTGGTCTTAGGCTGGTTAGGACATGTTTACACGGATGCGTCCCTGGCTGGACGACTTCCCCAGTCACCTCTGTTCCAGCCGCCCCGGAGGGAAGTGCCAACATCTAGATCAAAATGCTCCTTCTGCTAGGTTGCCAAGCTCAGGGCCGCCTTCACCCTTCTCTTTGCCGTCTTTGTTCTGCCCCAGCATCCGGGAAGTGCAGGCAGCAGGACGAGCAGCCTCTGCTCAGTTCTGAGAACAGAACCGACCGTCCCCACGCTGCCCCGACTCTCCACACAGTGATCCGGGACTTCCGAGACGCGCCTTCTCCTCAACAGGAGGAGGGGAGATGCTTCCTCTTTGGGGTTCCCCGGGGCCAGGCCCTGGTGCTCGTCAGCTTCCTCTCCTTTGTGCTGTGGATGGCTTCCCCCAAGTCGTCGCAGCAGCCGAGGCGAACGCAGCGCGCGGCCCCACGCACGGCCGGGGTATTCTGCGCGGACCGATCAGTTAAGAGATAGGACACTTTTATCTTCCGGTTGTGCATGGAGAAGCGGAAGCAGAGAGACACGAAGGAGCGTGCCCAAAGCAGTTGACGCCAGACTCTGGATTTTCATCTGTTGCTTTTCAGTAGATTTAACCAATTTTTAAAAATCTGTCGGCCTGTTGCCTCCCCTAACCTTGCATACGGGCTGCTTTGCGATCCCGTGGGGAAGCATTGGCAGATAAGCTGTACGGGGTACCCCATTCATTCTAAAGAACAGGAGGGCAGCGTCTTCCCTGAAGCGAACGCGGTGACTGTGATTCTGCGTAAACTGGCGACTGGCCTCTTCCCCTGTGGTCACCGCGTCTGGCTCAGGAGGTCCCGCGCCCCCACCCCTCCCTCTTGTTCTAGGGCTTCTGTCTCCAGGGTTAGTGACCTCACGGTCCGCTTATTTGTGAGTAGCCTTCAACACGAATCTGGTTTTCTTTGTTCCTTCTCTTTGGTGAGGATGATTTCTCTGGGGAACAAGTCTGGCTTTGCTCCCGACTCCCCATGAGCAGAGCCCATCCGGCCCCGCGTCGGAGAGCCCATCGTGTCCATCATCTCCAGCTGTGTGAACCGTTTAACCGCCTCTTACTTGTCTCGTAAATCGAGCCTCCGTCAATCCTGCACGCCCAGCGCACGAAGGAGTTTCTGAGGCCCCTCGGCAGTTGGTGACTTCGTCTGTAGGGACACCGCGTACACAGAACCTGCCTGTACGCCGCCCGCTCCGCGTCCTTGCAGACCTGCCCGGTATAGTGACATACACGTGCCTCCGCGTGTCTGCTGGCTGTGCTTCCAGGAAGCGCTTTAAGAGCGCGCCCCGACTTACTAGTTCCTCTCCCGAAGGAGGAGCGTAGCACCGGGTCTGGCCTGTCCAGTGACTGTTTGCAGAGTGAATAAAAGACGCTGGCCCGAGTAGAGCGCCTGGCCGTCGGGCAAGGGCACATCAGTCAGATCGGATCCCAGAGCTCGGCCTGTTGTGGAAGCGATGTTGAGTGTGTGTTGGTGTGACTGTCATGGGGACATCAGACGTAGGTGACCACGTAGGTCTGGGATGGGGCGATTTCGGGGTGGCCCCCGTGCTGGCCTTCCTGTCCAGGACTCACGCCTTGGCTCTCACAAGATTTGCTGGGGCAGTTGCTCCACAGGCACGTTTTTGGAGGCCGCCTTAAAACGCACCATGCACACCCACCCACGCGCCCCACACCCAGCGAGACCCTGACACTCAGGAAGCTCCAGTGAAGAGTCACAGCTGCAGTGCAGTGGTCGGGGACACTCGGCGTATTTCCCAACGCGGAGAAAAAACCAGTGAGTGAAATGCGGTCACCGCGTGCGGCGTTCGCTCCGTGTCCAGGCTCCCTCTGGCCCACACCTGCTGGGGCCCGTCGGGGGACTCTCACGACGGCGTCCACTCCGTGCCTTCGGCTGCTGGAGTGGGCGCATTCTGCTTCCCACACTGGCCCCCTGGGGTCAGGATTGAATGTGGTTCTCTGGAACCGCACCTTTGAGATGTGCCGTTTCTGTTTTATTAGAAAATATTGAAGTTCAACTGCGCTTTTATGCTTGGCTTTGGGCTTCACACTCTCCTTCACGTGGCTGCTTGCAAGTGTGAAAAGCAAGTCCAGCGCCCGTGTTCAGTGACTGCTGGTGATTATTGCTTTGGTGGGAGGCTGCGCAGTCTGTAGCCTTTAACAGTGTGATCATAGCTTGTCTCAGTAGGTGCTTTTATTGGTCCCGTGTTCATTGTTTTTGCTGCTTGCATCCAGGGGACTGCTGGGTGTTTCAAGTTAAGGCCCCCCTGCCCCCCGCCCTTACCGTGGAAGGTGTGCCAGCTGCCGCTTTCTTTAGGGTCGCGCGTGGTCGGGCCTCTGCGGAGGGCCCACGGTGCCGCCAGCGCGCTCTGGTTCTTCCTCGGCCCTTCCTCGTGTTCTCGGTTTTCAAGGTGATGTGTCCACGACCTCATTTTGATAATATTCTCTCGTTTGCAGAGTTTTCTTGTGCTCAAGCAATGTCCTCCCTCCCCTTGCCTCCAGGTTTTCATTTTTGATTTGCAGGTTGGAGGACAGTAACTTGCCTTTTGAAATATTCCCTTTAAAGGGCGGACGCAGTGCCCGTCGTCGGCGTTCCTGGCAGCTCCAGAGGGGCTCTGCTTCCTTGGAAACACGTTTTTAATGTTCGCCTTCTAAAAACTTTTTCCCTTTCAGACTCCTAGGCCTAGTCCTAAGGAGTATGATGGAAACTGGGACGTTTTTGTTTTTGATGCTTTTTTATTGTGCTAGAAAGCCTTAAAGATAGCGTTGAGACCCCTGAAATACTGGGGTGTTCCTGTGTGGTTAGGTTGAATCATTTCCTGTATTTATTTTGGACATAGTTAGACTCCTGTTTATGCCCGTTAAGGATAAGTGGATGGATTCCAGGCAGAAACTCGGTTTTCTGTCTGGAAAAGGTGTCCTTTTTTCCACGTCCCCGTGGTGGGTCGGTCAGCGGCCCCATGGGGGGACCTGCCAGAGCAGCTCCTGAGGGTGCTTCCGGTTTTCAGGAGGTCAGTCCCACCTGGGGCCGTAGGGCCCAGTGCAGAAGGGAGCAGCGGGGTAACTGAGCTGGCAGCCTCCTGCAGGAGTACCTGATGCCTGGCACTGGGGGGGATGCCCAGAGCCCCTGCGCCCTTACCTTGGAGGCCATTGTCCCTCATTGTCATCGTTGTCAAGCCGCTCAGAGATGTTACATATAGACTCTCACCAGGAAGGTGGAGACATTTGTCAAAGAACATGTGTGCGTGACCCAAAGACACGGACAGCTGTGTGGGGACGGCCAGGGGGACGGAAGATTGGCGGGGGGGAAGTAGGCGAAGGGGGGGATTAGGACATCTGTAAGAGTGCCAGCAGTGAAAATAAAGTGAAAATAAACAGATGAAAACACAATGCAACTGTTAAAAAAGTCCTCCCCAGGAACACCATACGGGCTGCCCACCCAGCACCCTTGTTCCACAGTCACCCTGTTCTCACTCCTCTTCAAAGAGCAAGTCTTTCAAGTGCCCAGTGCTACTTGATGCAGTTATCTGGTTGAAGTTATTCAGAGGGCCCTGGCTGGTGTAGCTCAGTGGATGGAGCGTGGGCCTGTGAACCAGAGGGTCACTGGTTCGATTCCCAGTCAGGGCACATGCCTGGGTTGCAGGCCAGTTCCCAGTAGGGGATGCAGGAGAGGCAACCATACATTGATATTTCTCTCCCTCTCTCCTTCCCTTCCCCTTTAAGGATAAATAAATAAAAGTAAAAAAAAAACCCAAAAGCATTATAAGAAAATAAAGTTACACCGAGTGCGAAGCGAGCAACTGATAGACCTGGGGGGCGTCGTGATGTCACAGAGAGCCTTGGAAACGCGGGCTATTTAACAAGGCGCGGTTTGTTCTGGAGGGAAGCTCTCTGCGCCAAGGCCAGATGAGCTGTGCCACTTCCTCGTTAGGGTTTATCACCTCCCCCATCTGCACCGATCCTCTGCAGTTTGTGATCCACAGCGTTAGTAGTAAGTGTGTGAGCTTCTTTAGAGTGCTTTAATGTCATAAAGATGTTCATTTGTAAGTTAACGGAATAGAGCTGCAGCATCGGAGTTACAGGGCCTGAGCGGTTAATTTGCTTTCTCCCATTAGGCTCCCAGTTAGATGTTTTACAGAAACAGTAATGAAAGCAGTGCTTGCTTAGTATTGACAGTGTGTCGACTAGCCTTCCCAACTTGCTGGAGTAAGAGGTGGGACTGGGATTTGAACCTGTTTCCCTGATTCTAGAGCGTGGCTCTTGGCCATGACACTGTGCTGTCTTTAAAATGACCACCTCTTTCCAACAGCATTGAAATGTTTCACAGCAGTGTTAGAAGCCACCCGCTTAGAAAGTCCCCGGTTCTAGGCTAGACCAGAGCGGCAGTGACATTGAATTGATCTTCATGGCCTGTAGAGGGGAGCATGCACACCACAGGGCGCATTCGTCCTTCGTCCCTTCGGGGGTGGCCTCTGAGTGCCAGCTGTGCACCAGGCACAGGTGAAAAGCAGTTGATGGTGTGCTGGGAGTGGGGGGGGCGTCCACACTGGCGATCGAACGGGTGCCGGGGGGCAGGGACAGGGCACACAGTGTGTGGCACCGAGTATGAGGGGGGCCTCGAGCTCATCTCTGTGCATGAGGTCCAGGGGACGAGGGGAGACAGCAGAGGGGACAGGCAGGGACAGTTTCAAGGCGACGGAGGGAGACACCGTGAGACGCCTTGTCAGTTCTTGGTTGGGTACCAGATGGTCATCATTTTCTCCGGTTTGGTGGAGTTTTACTTCACATTCAAAATCTGGGGTGAAGAACCAAGAGCAGAGAGTATCTTGCATTTGGTGTAAATGTTGCTATTTGGTGGAGACGGTCAAGAAGCAGTCTCTGTGCCCGTGTTCCTTGGC